>BGPT01003198.1:10443-29904 GCA_003297045.1 Symbiodinium sp. clade C Y103 | reverse complement strand
TGGTTGTTGGTTGTTGGTTGTTGGTTGTTGGTTGTTGGTTGTTGGTTGTTGTTGTTGTTGTTGTTGTTGTTCTTGTTCTTGTTCTTGTTCTTGTTCTTGTTCTTGTTCTTGTTCTTGTTCTTGTTGTTGCTGTTGCTGTTGCTGTTGCTGTTGCTGTTGCTGTTGCTCTTGCTGTTGCTGTTGCTGTTGCTGTTGCTGTTGCTGTTGCTGTTGTTGTTGTTGTTGTTGTTGTTGTTGTTGTTGTTGTTGTGGGTGATTTCTGCACACAGAATAAATGAGGTCAGGTCAGGATCATTCTCACAGAGACTGAAAGGGTGCAAGGGAGGTACAGCTACTGAATCTACAATCAGCATCAATCAGCAGGAGTTTGCAGGAAGGAAGAGCTGTACGAAGTGTCGCACCCATTGGATGACGTGCCCGTCGCTGCACACCCCAGCGCCCGTTAGGCTTCTCCTTGTGAGATGCGGGTCTGCGCCGGCAGCAAACCGGTGACCATGACGCATCAGCAAAACGCGCTGCACTGTGCTTGGGAAGTCTGCCATGGCACCACAGACGGCCGGAGGCTAAAACATTGCTTGACTCAGCGTAGCAAAGGATACCCTTGGCTTGAGCATTGGAGCTTGACTCATGCCATATTCAACTATCTCACAACATCTCACAACATCATGGATGGTGTCAAACTATGGATGAAACTGTGGGCTGAATCATCCACATATCCTCATTAATTATACTCATTGCTCTTCATCCATAATTCATCTTGATTCATGGTTCCGCGACTGTCCTTGCCGCACACAGCCCATCATGCTTCTTGAGAATTCCGGTGTTGTCGGTTGATTTGGACCAAAGGCTTTAACACCTCCGAAGGCTCCACAACACCAAGATACACCAAGATGTCTGAAGGACATCCCACCTGCAACGGCGGTCGTCGCTGAAGCAAGACCTGGAGGCCAATCTGGGGGTCGGAGCCATGGCACTTTGACGAGCCCAAAATCTGACAGAGTCGACTCTCCTGGAAAGCTCCCCCATTTCGGGATATTGGAATCTGAGCAGACATGTCATTGTACATTTCAAGCAACAAAGTATATTAGGAACATGCCAATGCAAACTCGGGTAGTGATGGGCAGTGAATCCAAAATGTACCCATAGAATCCTATGAATCCTGTAGATTGGAATGTAGTTCTATGTATGTCTGTAGGCCAACAAATGCCTGGATCAATTAGAAATCCCATGGGGTCCCAGCATGGGCGAAGCCGAAGTTCCAGTAACAACTAGCACGCTGCAAACGCGTGTGCCTGCTGCTGTTGCTGGTACTGGATCATCGCTTGTTTTTGGGCCTCACTACATCACTACAAGCAGCAACCACCACAAGGCCTTGGCGGAACACCTAATTTCAGGATTCGTTGAGACGGACCAAATGATATATTACTCAATGTCCAACATTCATTCTTAAAAGTTCTTAATCTCCTCATTTCTCCTCTTGATCTTGTTGATGTTCATATCAAGCTCGCCGTCACACAATCACTTTCTGAATTTTGGTTTATGATATTTTATGATCAATGCCTAGTGGCCTAGTGTTGTCACGAGACCCCACCTCCGCCGGTGCTGGGACACTGCCGCGCCGAAAGCGCGCTCCCTGCAAATCTGATCTCAGACTGAGCCCTGAACAAAACAACTATATAACTAAGCACAAACATCCGGTTTTTGCAAGTTCACTTGCTGGGTAGTAGAACAACTCGAAACAGAATTTCGGAAATTGTGCATGGCTGTGCCTCCTTTCCGTGCATCCCTACACATCCTGGTGCTCGGCCGCTTCCCACTCGAGCCACTTCACCAGCCTGTCGTGCCACCACGTGCTGCGCGTGCTGAAAGTGGAGCCTCAAAAGATCTCAAGAGAAACATATGCTGGAAACCCATCAGAACATTGAACATGATGTGAAGGTCCGAAGGAAGTCTAATGAGAGTCTATATAATGTCTTCAGGTGCCATATGGTGCAATGGAGGCCACACCCGTAACAGTAGGAACCACTCATGTATAGGAACCACTCTCACTTCATACCACTCTGAGACTATTCACATCAAATTCCTTTTGCCAATGGACATTCTTTGGCATTGGCACCTTTTCTTCATTAAGTCGGCTCGATCATCCTTTTTTGAACTTGAATGCTCTGAATGCTGCCGTTTAAACAACCATAGGAAGCGGCGGGGCAACTACAGGAATGACTTCGAAATAACAACAAAAGGACAAGAACAAGAACAATCAAAAACAATAATACAATGACAACAATAACCGCAATAATACTAACAACAAATATTCCAACCATTACAACGACATACAATAATTAACCACCACCCCCACAACACCCACCACCACCATCACCACCAGCACCATCACCACCAGCAGCAGCAGCACGATCAGCAGCAGCAGCAGCAGCAGCAGCACGACCAGCAGCATCACCAGCAGCAGCAGCAGCACCAGCACCACCACCAGCACGACCAGCACCACCACCACAACCACCAGCACCAGCACCACTACCATCACCACCACTACTAATTACTACTTCTGCTGCCGTTGCTGCTGCGGCTACAACTAGAACATACTAGAACTACAACTTGACAACAACCTTGGCTTAATCGCCGCCATCATCATTATGTGGTTACCACTATGCTCAGTATGCAATGTTGGAGCGTATACCATCTGTTACCATCTTCTATCATCTTACCAATAAGCCTTTCATTTTTCCACTGCAACCATTTGACTAGATGTCCGTTTATGCCCACGACTGTCCACCTGAGCCGTCACCTACTCTATCACCCTCAACGCGTGAACTGCCACCCTCTTGAGCACTATTTTGGGGATTGAATCGAACCCACACATTGGAACCATCTTTGCCTTACAAAATCCTTACTACCTTGCAGATCTACGAGACATGACCGCGCGTCTGAAACAAAATGATTGAATTCAAATAAGCCAGTCTCTGACTCATCTGAACACCTCTAAGATGGAAACTGCTGATGGTGCCCAATGTGCACCTCAAAGCACCATCAAGAAAGAAGAAAGTCACAGAACAGGTCCCAATGAGGCCTTTCTCTGCTGATCAACTTTCATTCAATGGACATGTGAAGGTTAGGAGATACCAGTACATGGAGATATGATCGACTTCGGGACATATTCCACATGTTTCGACATTCGACTGGACTTGTCGGACTGTTGAAGCTGGCGAGCATGGAGGGTCATGGCATGTCATGACCATGGAGACGATAATGATGTATAATGACTACTATAATGATTACTATAATTGCTACTATAATGACTACTATAATGACTACTACAATGACTACTATAATGACTACTGTAATGACTACTATAATGACTACTACAATGACTACTATAATGACTACTGTAATGACTACTATAATGACTACTATAATGACTACTGTAATGACTACTATAATGACTACTATAATGACTACTATAATGACTACTCTAATGATGTACAATGGCAAGCTCGGAGAAATCATTGAACAGTAACAAGATTTAACAAGCTTCCACAAACATCAACAATTGAAGAACATTAATCATTAATTAAACTCATTAAACATCTTAAACAACCCTGTGTTGAGATGCATGGAGTGGATTGTGGTAAAGCGCGCGTGTTGCACAAACTACAACAGAAGCCGTGAAATGTTATGACGTGGCCGGATACAACCACTGTATCTGGACACTGCAAAAGGGCAGCTCCTGCTTGGCCCCAAACAGTCTGCATCGCCATGTTCGAGCCTGCATGGAGCTCGGGATGCCAGAATACGAATGACTTGCTTCAGGCAGCTGTATGATACAGAGATATAATATGATAGAATGAGATGTATAGAGTATAGAGACATGTATAGACACATTTGCACTCATCTCGTGATCAAGCACCTCTGGTCTCTGGCAGAGTTTCTATTATGATCTATTATGCATCTATTTGCTAGGGTGGCGGGTGGCAAATTCTGCGACATTCAATTTATGTGACCAGATGTGACCAAGACCAGCCTGTCAATGTGAACGGCCCTCGCCCAGGTGCCACACCAACGCGGCCACAACCGCGTGCTTTGCCCAGCTGAAAACGGCCACAGCATGCGACAGGGAAACAGCAAAGCCTTGCACTGATGCAAGGCACCTTCCAACTGTGCGCCAAGATGCACAAACATAATATCCTCGGTGCAAATCCGCTATTTTCATTTATTTTCAATTTATTGAGTGAATTGATCATTGGCACCTCCGCTACAATAATGAGCATATATAACAACCCATGGATTTTTCACATTGGACTGTCCTAGTGCTAACGGCAAGCTCCACGTCTGCTACAGTAAAGTGAGAATACAGGTTCTCATGTAATCCCTTCCCCCTATTACTAAACCCCCCCAAATAATAAAAACTAGGGTCCATCTCCAATTTTGGAAAATTTGTGGTTGGCCAATTTGACTTTTAATNAAACCCCCCCAAATAATAAAAACTAGGGTCCATCTCCAATTTTGGAAAATTTGTGGTTGGCCAATTTGACTTTTAATTGATCCCCTTTAGAAAACAATTGAAAAATAAACCTACCATTTGTCGGTTTCACCCCCTAATAATAAAAACTAGTCAACCCCGGGGTGCTTATTAGGGTCCCGCTCCGAAATCCAATTTTTTGCAACGTATTAATTGCGTTTTAAATTGGAATTTAATTGGTTTTGAAATCGAGAAAAATAGTTTTTAGTAATAAGGTCCGGCGCNGAATTTAATTGGCTTTGAAATCGAGAAAAATAGTTAATAAGGTCCGGCGCTTACTATTAGCGATCCGCTTCGAAATCCAATTTTTTGCAACGTATTAATCGCGTTTTAAATTGGAATTTAATTGGCTTTGAAATCGAGAAAAATAGTTAATAAGGTCCGGCGCTTACTATTAGCGATCCGCTTCGAAATCCAATTTTTTGCAACGTATTAATTGCGTTTTAAATTGGAATTTAATTGATTTTGAAATCGAGAAAAATAGTTAATAAGGTCCGGCGCTTACTATTAGCGATCCGCTTCGAAATCCAATTTTTTGCAACGTATTAATTGCGTTTTAAATTGGAATTTAATTGGCTTTGAAATCGAGAAAAATAGTTTTTAGGAATAGGGTCCGGCGCTTACTATTAGCGATCCGCTTCGAAATCCAATTTTTTGCAACGTATTAATTGCGTTTTAAATTGAAATTTAATTGATTTTGAAATCGAGAAAAATAGTTTTTAGTAATAAGGTCCGAAATTTAGTATTAGGGTCTCCCCTAATAATAAATACCCCCCTAATAATAAAAACTACCTGAGGTGTTTATTATTTAGGGGGGGGGAGGGGGGGGGTTTAGTATTAGGGGGAAAGGATTAATAAAGTTGCAAGCCCCCAAGCTGGGCGCATCCAGTCTTTCAGCATCTGTCAGCATCTTTCAGCACTTCACCACTAGAATCAAATACTTGACTAGCAGAACTAAGTACCTCATGTACAGGATGCTTCAGAGAATCGTTCCCAGCATTGCCCGCAGCGGCTCTTTTTCACCAGGTCAGAGTTTGATACCCGGTAAAAAGCTTTTCAGGATCCTTCAACAGGATGATGTCCTTTGCAGAAAGGTGCCACAGGGTCCAATTCAATCAATTCAAAGGTGCCAAATGGTAAGCATAAGTCAAGCCATGTCAAGTCTAATGTTGATAGACAAACGCTGGTCATGCTGATCTATAGGTCACATGGGGGGGGGAAAAGAAAGGCCAGGCCCAGCCCAGCCCAACTCCATTCTGCATCAGGCGGCTGTGGAATTGAAGATGCCTAAGCTCAACTCAAAGGCCCGTCGGAAGAAGTACTGCTGTGACGATCCATGGCAACTCGAGCATGCTATGATATATGACATATCACAACTACAATATACTACAATTACCCAAACTTCAGGCAACAACATGCTAACACTGGAGCTGCTGCATGATCTGATGTTGGCATCTGGGCCTATGTCCCATGATGTCCCACGAGTTTTAGTATGCCACTTGACTGGCCATATGCAACTCAGAAACTGATCTGCGCAGAGGCGCTGAAGTCCAGCAACACAATCCTGTGGGGCCAAATCAAACCGAGCAAACCAGCGAGATCCAGCGAGACAGGTTGTCATAGTTGTGATAGTAGTGATAGGTGTCGTAGTTGTCATAGGCAATTTCTAGAGGAGCACACTCTTGAGCTGGGAGGCACCTTCCTTCGTACCCCTTTATCATCCTTTATCCCAATATATTGGATTCATATTCCAACTGGATGGATCATGGAATCCAGAAAGCCAAGTTGCCAGGTGTTCGCCCCGTGGCAGCAGAGCAACCCCTGGAGCGATGGCAATGCCATCTTCTGCACTTCAGAATCTGGGCGTCCGCATGAGCTCAGTCAAAGCCAATCATGGAAACTTGGATCAGGAATGGAAGCGCGAGGAATGCCCAAGGGCACAGTCAACCCATGTCTGACAATTTCCCCGCACAATTGTGCTACACTAGAAATGCAGTCAGCAGGCCAGTCACGAATCAAGAACCCAGATTGCACAACATGACTCGCGTGACTCACCTCAGCAGAATTCTGTGGCCTTAGCTACACTGAAATGCTCCGCACCTTGTCCGTCATGCTGAGAAGATGATGACCTTGCCACGAGGAAGGTCAGCTGACCCCCATCAACCTGTACAGTACCTGCCCAATGGCACAATGTACATCCAAGCACTGTAAAGATGGCAAAAAGACAGTGAAGATTGTAAAAATATGTAAAAATCATGGTGCCAATTACCAATGGCAAAGATCATGGCAAAATATGGCAAATATGTGACCATCTTGGGCTTGTCTCATCACTTGGCATATTTGGCATCTGGCTTCAACATGCTTCGACCTGATGCCTTCTGATTTTTGGGCCTTCTAATTCGAGCTCATTGAAGACGTGCTGTTTGGAGCCGTAGTATTCCAGCTTAAACCGCAAGTCCGGAGAGATGCCCAAGGACATGTTGCCTCAGCCGGCCTGGCTATCCTGGCTCTCATTCGATCATATAGTTACAAGAACTACATTATATATATATATATATATCTATTTCATAATTGACATTAATTGACACCAATTGACTTATGATTGAGACAACAACACAATTTACTGATATTGAATTTATAAAAATCATTCAATCACTGGATGATGTACAGTCACTTCCATCCCCCGCGTGCAATCCATTCTCTGATTCAAGGATGTGAGTCATTCCCAAGTTATGTACATATATATATATATCATAAGTATATATAAGTATATTATGTCATTCAGATTGAAGAAAATGCTGGACCAGAGTTGAGACAATCAAGGGAACTTCTTGCATCAGTACCTTAATTTGTGTTTCCCCGTTGGAGCAAAAGGGCGACGTTCATACAGGCACCCAATTTCAGAACATCTTGCTCTCATGCTAGGCTGGCTCTACCACGGGCCCATCAATGCAGCAGCACACATCACTCGACACATGTCAAATACTGCGAGGGCGTCTGAGTCCCAAACCCATGCACTCCTGGCCCGTGTCTTGCAGGCAGTCGCGCACCACTCCGAATTCGGCAAAGCCAGAGTTTCGAAGGAGGCCTGTGAAGTTCGCTGCACTAGGCACAATGTCACACAACGTCACAGAATGAGCCGACACAATCTCATGGCCTTGATAGCGCTCATAGTTCATCAATCTTCATCATAGTTCATCCAGCCATAGCTCCATGCACAAATGACATTTGGGAATGACAAATTTGCCACCACAGCATCTCAGGCAAAACAACAGCACCGACAACAGAATGCTGACAATGAAAGTAGAAAGAAGATCAAAGAAGCAATGTATCAAAAACCTTGCCGAACTTTCAACAATGCTGCACACAACAGCACCTTGAAAAACATCCCTATAAAATATGTTTCATACATCTGTGCAGAACAAGTCTGGTATGGCCGTGAGACATCACAAGCCATTGTGGGTGTCTGCGCGTAAAATGCGGAGTGTTGGTGCATTTTGGTGCTGTTCTGTATCAATGTACTGGACTCTGATTGTTTCACTTGATTTGCCGGCAACCTATTTCAAGCACCAACTTGTACGAACTAATCACTTGTTTGCCTCCATTGCTACTCTCAAGAGTCATTGCGAACGGCACCCAGGGTGACAAAGGCGCCTAACATCTGTTGCACCCTCTCGCCAGAAGGCGGTAAACACAGCTCCTGCCACCATGAGGCAACTGTCAAACTGTCAAACTTGCAGCATTTACACCAGCAGCTCCTGCCATCCAGATCCAATGATGGCCCTGATCATGCTATGGGTGTGCTCCTTGGAATGAAGCATCGCAAAGCGAGGCAAAGCAAGGCAAAGCGAGTCAAGCTGACTTGATGCTTGGTTAGTCGTGTTGTAGACTTGTAGACCATGTCTTCCCATGCAACGAGCAAATTGAGTTCCAAACCCTGTGACACAAAAGCAGACCAGCGTCAAACAATCAATCGAGAAGATTGGCTTTGAAGAAAAGCTTAAAGCTTATCCAGATTCCAGATGGCAATTTGGCTTTCTTGATATATTTGTGGTGAGTCTGTCATTCTAACGTTCTACCATTGATATCATTGCCCTATGTGTTTTTGGCTAAGTCCATTGTCTTCATGACTTGTTCCATTTTTCCACACAACCCACTGCCAAGACACCATGATGTTGACTACTGCGTGCTCCAACTGTTTGGCCATTTGCAGCGTCTCCTTCCACAGCTAGCATGCACGAACATTGGAAAATGCTCTCTCATTTCGGAGCAGAAAGCACCAAACTTTAGCAGAGTGCAGTGAGCTTTAGATGGAGCATAGTTTCATCGCAAATGCAGTAGATATGATACACACTCTCCTGAGGGTATCGCTACATCAAGTATGCAGCTATGCAACAATCGGAAAACATCCGAAATAAAGCACAAAATCCGAGGCAACTGTGAACCCATGTGAATCTATACAACAATATGACAAAATGCCGGGTACGCATGGGTGCACCGTATATCGTATACTATACCAAACTAAGGCAGGCGTGAATCTTCAGAAGTGTGCAGGCAACCCTCATGCGCCTCAGTTCTCTGACTACCCTGGCGCAGAAACGCCATCTCCTCTTGCAACTGTTGGGTCCTTAATATCACGCAGAAGGATCAACAACTGCCGTCCCCATACTGACAAAAGCTGATTCCAGAGGCTTTTACCTGCTCTCAAGAGATGCAAGACTGTTATTTTACTAACGCGTCACATTTCTCCTCAAGACCTGCCTCTTCAACTCACTGGACGAGGGTGCGGGGAGTTAAACAAAAACTAAATAAACCAAAAAAAACTGTACAATAACACTGAAGCATGTTAAGGAAAAGCATGGAAAAGCTCTTGGAGAGACTGGTCCGTCAGCGGCCCAAAAGTTGGATTTGTTTAGCCTGTTTTAGCCTTTTAGTTGTTTCTAGTTTTTTCTATTTTTCTTTAGTTTTTTCCAGCCTGTTTTAGTTTGTTTTTTTAGTTTTTTTTTTTTTTTTTCTGGCCTTTTTCCAGTGTCTTATTTTTTTTTGTTGTTTGTTTAGTTCTTTCTAGTATTTTTTGTTTTTTTTCAGCTTTTCTTGGTTTTCTTTGGTTTTTACGTTTTCGGATTTATAGTTTGCCTTTGGCATGCCCTGTTTCTGCTGTAGATTTTGAATTGATTGTATGGAGTGCCAGTGGTGAGATCTCCAAAAAGAACCAACTATCACGCGGAATAACATTGCTTTTTCTCTAGCATTGTGTACTTTTTGTTGGATTCCTTCAGCTTCCTGTGGGATTCCCATGGGATTCCTTTAGCATTTTCCAGTTCCAAATTGTTTGAAGCGACACCTCTTGAAGAGGCACGCCATATGATCCTATGATGTTAAGTTGGAAGGCAGCCGGCAGACAAATCCACACATGACAACGTGAAAAAAAACGTAAACTGCGGCAATGTGCAGCATGCTTCTGATTGCTTGTGATTGCTTGTGTGTTGCGCAGGTTTCTGCCTAGTGCAGCCAGCCGTCAGCTTGAAACCAAGGTGCTGTCGATGCGCCTCTTGCGCTTCAACTTCCCAGCGCTGCTGCATCTCCTGAATCCGTTTCCTCAGGCCATTGGACATCCCAAGACAAGAGAGAACATGATAGAAATCTGGCAGGAGGCATCTTATGTCATTCTTACAATTTGTCAATGTTCCTCGTGTTCCTGTGTTCCTGGTGTTCTTCACATACTAGATCATGCTAGATCAATTGGTCATACTATCTCATACTATTACACAATATTACACATATGGACACGGCATAAATAGATTTTTGGTCAGCTCCTGTGTCCTCTAGGACCAAAGTTCACACACACAAACTGACACAAACTGACACAAACTGACACAAACTGACACAACCCCCAGCAAAAAACTCTCACGAGGTCCAAGGAGTCCAAGGTACTCGGTGTCCTGGATCTGTTGTGCTTGCTCGCGGATGTGCAGTTGCTGCTCTTCCCAGCGATGCTCCAACTCTTTGAAACCTGCATGCATCTGCGCGCAACATTCTGTTGCATCCAACATGATCTAACAGCATCAGCTGAATTCTTTTTCCCGTATCCAAAGTTTATCTGAATGGCAGATATTGCTTGTTTATCTGATAGTCTAATAAATTGATCTTAGCTGGTCCCTTGCTGTCAAAAAGGTGGGGACTCATCCTCTTAGAGAATGATGAGGCCCAGTAGCCCAGCAGCATTCAAAGTTTGCGCTTCAAAGCCAAGGGACCGTGCAATCCGAACCCACAGAAAGCATCTATCTATCTATCTATCTATCTATCTATCTATCTATCTATCTATCTATCTCCCTATGCAAATGTAAACAATACAGGAAACACGGCTGGCATGCGGCATGACATAGCATGACTGTGGCACAGTTTGGCTAGCAGGTTTGCCCCCGGTTTCCTCCACAGGCTTGGACTTGTTTTACGGCATCTGTGCTGCAGCTTTGTGAGCTTGGCAGAAGCGCTGTGTGCTGTGGCCCTTTCAGGGTCTTTCAGCATCGAGATCGTTCAGTGTGCGAGTTCTTCTAGTCGCTCGAGTCAGGTTAGCTAAATTTTCCACCCAAAGTGTAGAGAGGAAGTCCCACATCTGCGACCGGGGCATCACTGGAACCTCCACCAAAGGCCCCACAGCATGCAGCCACAAGGGCTCCAAAGAATAGAATTTGAGCTAGCAGAAATCCCAAAGCAAAGGTCGTGGTTTGCCCGTAGAACTCCTCAGGCATGCGAGGAAGTAAATGTGAGGGCTATTGAGGGCTAGTGTTTTGGCACCAATCAAATCATCAAATCTATTTAAGATCTAAAAAAAGAAGTTGGATAATTCTATTGAATAATGAAATACAAACCCGAACTAGAGCAAGCAACTCGTGCAAGAGACCAAATCCTTAAATTAATAGTAAAGTTGAGACTCGGTCAAGCTTTCTTCAATGTTCTTCGACACCGAATCTCCGACCTCTTTACACACAGGGTTTCGTTCGAAGAGCTCCGCAGCCTCTTCAAACTCCGCTACAGACCAGCTCGAAATGTCTGCTTCTCGAACTTCTCTCGAAGCCTTTTCAAAGGCCTCCTTCAGCTCCTGAGTTTCAATCTTGCCTTGGTGCATCTTGGTGCATCATGGTGGGATATGGTGGGGTATGTTGGGTCACTAAAACGTCACTTGGCCAATGCCTTGGCCAGCTTATCGAAGTTCCGAGAGGATTTCTGCCAGGGGAACCCGCACGTGGTGTTTTCCTCCATGTGCTACCATGCTTCACTGGCAGCCTGTCCTGCATTGTTTTCCATACGTGCTCATACGTCTTCATAATATGGATTCATAATTTAATGTATGCTTCCACGTTTTCAGGAGAGTTTTACTTTTGGCCACCTTTGTATTAGCAATAGGATGCAACAGGAAACATGTTTTCATCTTCTTATTCTCTGCGGTGTGTGGCGGCCGAGCAACTCTTCTTCGCAAGGGAATCGGGATAAAGGACTTCAAAAGGTGCTAAGCGCTGAGCAATTTCTGGCAGTCGCTTGACCAAACGTAAACGGCTGAGTTTTTGAAGAAATGGCCCTGCAGCTGTATCCGTTTCAAAGTTCCCTCCGCTTGTAGTGATATCAGGTAGGGCTTGCAAGGCCTTCACAGGCAGGGCCAGCAGGTAGAAAGAATCACAAGAAATTGCTGTATATATTGGCGAATGATCAGGAAGCTAGGGATCACTATGTTCCATTCCAGGCATTCCTGACAGTATGGATGCTACACATGTTTTTGTTCCCACTCTATAGGATGATACAAAATGAGCCACATGGCGGAAGTATATCCCTCGGTAATTAAGGGTTCCTTTGATATTTTTGACAAAAAAGACGCTTGAAGTCCTCGCAGGGTCAGCACCTGGAGCCCAATACTTGAATGCCCTTTCTATTCTCTTGAGCCATTGGATAATGCTTGACCCAATCCTCATGGCACAGTGACAAAGCACTGCCAGCGCTCGCCTCTTCGAAGTCTCCTTCCAGGTCACTGGGAATCTCTTGCTCGCTCACATTTTCCACCACCTTTGGGATGTTCCGCAGCAATGCTTGCCTTTGATGGTGTCTCGGTATGTCTCAGGTACCCAGCAATACCAGTTCAGATTGGTACACCTTAGAGTACCTGGGTGGTACACTCCACTTCTACTATAATCATTCGTAGAACCATCTGGAGAAAAAATGCACATAAAAGCCCCAAAGCATTTCTGTACAGAACAAGTTGCAAACAGGTGCCCGATGTTTCTTCTGTGGTGTTCTGCAACTTGCTCAGCAAAGAGAGCAAGGACTGAACACCTTCGGGAGTCAAAAGGATCATCTACATCCAAAGCATTCTGAAGGTATGCTGGCTGTATTACCTGCATCTGTATGCTTGCCTGCTTGCCTACTTGCAGTCCCCAACTTACACCACAAAATTCCCAGCTCACTGGATCATACTGGATCCAGGTACGGAAATGCACTAAACACAAAGAAACGCAAGGAAACGCAAGCGCTTCCAAAAAACTCTGTGGTGTCGGGTCAATGCTTTTGAGACAAGCCCACCTGGCGAGTACAACAGTCGCACAGGCGCAGAAGTGTTTTCACCAATGACTTCCACAGTGGCTTCCTGGCTCGGCACCACTGGCACCACTGGCATGACTTCATCCTTTTCGGGTCCAGCTCCAACAGCATGTCTTGCTATGGCAGTGATGGGGCTCACAAACGCGGCCCTTGACAAAACCAGCCCTGCCAGAAGAAACCAAAAATTGTGGGTCCAGCGACGACGAATCGAATTCTTCCACCTCCAAATTTGTCTTCTGGTCTTGCGCATCCGTGCAGCTTGCGCCATTCGCTAGCGACAGCAAGCAGGGAATGTGGTATCTAAACTGACACGTATCCACACATCAAAGATCAAAATCTTTGATTCTGTTACCAGACAAGAAGTTGCTGGATCGGATAAGCGATGTGCTGTACTGCACTATCTCATGTGTGTGTGTGTGCCATTCAAGGCTTCAAACAGCTGTGGCAACTCAGCTCGTTGAAGGATGGGAACAGTAAAAATGACACACATTGACACACCCACGTTTAAGCTGATGGGAACTTGAGCTGAGTCATTCGAACCACTGATAATTTTTGTGCAGTTCAACTTCAACTGCCTGACTCTTTGCATCCCTTTGACCCTATAATCTGAAATCAAGAGTTACCAAAAGAGATCAAAAGAGCAGTGATTAAGTATTTGATTAAGTGTGGTTCTAGGAGGGGATGAAGCATGGCTTGAACGTGCTATGTTCCCAGGGGCTGACAATGGCGGATGGACCGAAAGACTGCCAAAGAACGAAAATAGGTTGCCATCGGTTGGCAGCGGGTTTTAAGAAACTTTCTATGATCATCCATACTGCTGCAGACTTACATATGTTTCAGGCTTCCAAACATTTCAATCTTAGTAATTCTTAGTGTATCACTTCCAACGTTGCTCGGGACGGCTTTCCGCCAAGTGACGACACCTTTCCTTTTGCAGCTCTGCTTCGACTTCTGCCAAACGCCTCTGCGTAGAGTTTCAGTCTGATTTTGCTTTGGACGTGCTTTGGACATCTTTGGACACTAGATTTCTGTAAAGCCGAGGGGTTACCATATTGAAGCCCTTCTTTGCAAATGGTAGAAAGCTCTCACGTTGATCCCCACATTTCAATTTTGAAAGAGCCTTGCTTCCCAGAATTTGTCCCACCTCCGTGCATCCAATTCCATTTCTCTCTGGGCCAAGTGCACGCCAAGCTGAAGTGCAATGTCCTGCTGGCCATCGTCCAGCTCGACTCCAGAACCCCCATTGATGGTCACCATTTAAATACATACATACATCTATGTATCTATGTATCTATGTATCTATGTATCTATGTATGTATGTATCTATGTATGTATGTATGTATGCATGCATGCATGCGTGTGTGTTAACCTATTCATTTATTTATCTGTTTATTTATGTGTATATTAGTATTTATATAGATATATCTGCATGTGTGTGTGTGCATCTATGGATGTTTGTGTCATTCACTTTTTCAGTTGTCATTATTCAATTATATCTCTCCATAATTATCTCTCCATCAATCTATGTTTCTTTTGTTTGCCTGTCAGCCCGTCTCTTTGTTGCCTCCGTCTGAGTGCGCACGTGACTCACCAAATCTTTCCCTCTGCTACGCGGATCTCGCGGACACTTGTAGGTCTGGGCTGACCAGGACTGACAGGAATTCTTATGACGCGGTGAAGCAGTCGGGTCGACACATGCGGGCGAGTAGTGGGATCCGGTAGCGCCCAAATGAAGGTTGAGTATTGTAGGAGGATGCCCCACCCGGTTGCTGTAGGAATTAATCCTCATTCTACGGTGAACAATGGTGAACGGTTGTTTGTGGTGGCGTGACCTGGTGATCTACGTGTGGGTTTGTCATGATGTTCCATGATGTCAATTCAATGGATTCATAAGCTTGCTGTGGAGGTAAGATCTCTGTCTTGGCATGGGCTTTCATGATGTGCTTCTCATTTGGACACTTGGGACTGCTGTAGAGGTAGGTAGGATCTCTTGCTTCTCATGTGAGTTTGCATGATCTTTATTGCCTGCGATGTGGACACATTTGCGTGGAGATAGAGTCTCTTGCTTGTCATGTGGATTCATGGCAGGAGCGCTAGCTGGCCACTAGCGGTTTGGCGTAATGGTTTGATTGCACGATTCTGCGCAGAGCGCCGCGGCGTTGGTGGTGTTCAGTGTTTCTTAAGCACCCACCCGCCCGCCCGGGATTTAATTTATCAGCGGCGTGGCTGATGAAGACGTTTGACCGTGGTAGGCGGTTGCTGTTTCATGCAGCAAGGATTAATTATTGGTGCAGCGCTTCTTCCATCACACCTTAGGAAGGAAAAAATGAGTGCGAGCTCAACAGTGGTTCACGAGGGTTTGACAGGGAAGGGTGCCACTGAAATATTGGTATGCTTTAGGGAATGTTGTTGAAAGGGGTTTGGCCCGCCTACTGTTCCTTTTATGAGCAATTGTAGGGTTGCTCGGATCAATGTGCGGCAGGATCCCAAAAAATTATCTTCTCAGTTTGAACTGTTCAGTGTACATCAGTTCTCTTGTTCTCTTGCTACAGTCACCACTGTAACTTGAATCGAATTGCTGTAGTGCTGTTGGCAATACATTCCCCATAACATCTGTTCCGTACAGCTCTGAAGATCAAATGCAGGCAAAAAGTCGCATGCAATGTGCCTGTCCTTTAGCAGCGGGATGTGTGCTGCGATCTGCTCAACTGCAAACCTCATTCAATTTCTGTCGTCAGATCGAAAGACGCAGAATGGAGATCAGTACCTTCGCATTAACGAAAAATCATGTACAGCAAATATAGAGTCTATATTATATCTACTTTTGAAAGTATATATATGCACATGGTATATTCATTGTACACATTCTATCTGTATGCGCACGTGCTTGTGCATGTGCATGTGCAAAAACAAAACATTATACAGTCTCATATATAGTCCCCTAGACTGCCTATACGTATGATCTCTCTCTATACTCTGTCTCGCTCAATCAATCTTGTATCTGTTTATTCCAAGATGTTCGAATTCCGTGTTCAGGCAGGCAGCCTCACCTTGCTCCCAAAATCGTACCCTTTTGCCCTAGCACACCTGGACCCAAGATACCGTCGACAACCAATGTAACCACAGAACGAAGGAACAATTCATAGCAGTTCTAGGTTCCACAGCCTCGCCACCCCCAACAGCTTATCAGGCATAGCGGCTGACGGACCAGGCCCTTGACTGGCCTAAGGGCTGAACTCAAGAGTCTGTATGTGCTGAGTGCAAAGCAAACCGAGTAGGCATGCAGCATACTAAATCAACAACCACAGCACTGACAGTGAAAATCGGAGAAGCATGTGCACAATAAAATGGACTATGTACATCATTGATCAGCATTGTACATCATCATAAAACCTTTCATGACTCTGCGTCGCAACTCTCTCTCAGGACGCTTGCCATGCCAAGTGGCTCTCTGCAAGTGGGGCAGCTGAAGGAGGATGTCAACGAACATCCGAAGCATCCGATACAGAAGCAATGACCGCCTTATATTTGCCCAGAACGCTGAAATGTTTGGACAAATGCAATGGAATCTATGTAATATCTATAGCCTCTGGAAAAGCAAGACATCTTTCAGCGGACGTCAGCTGACTTTCAAACGCTGATCTGTCTGTTGATTTTCTTTATGTATTTTCCTTCCATTGTGCTATGCAAGAGTCATGTGAATGTACTGGAGACAAAGTACCTGTGAAAGGATTTAATGCAAAGGATACCCCCCGCTTTTCGAACGTGTCAAGCCAGTCTCTTTGCCATCTGTGTCAGTTGGATTAGAGTAATGAGCCGATTTGGGTTAAGTATGGGTTAGTTTGCCAAAGGTGTCTGAAGACCACGACGTCCAGTTTACCAACTCGCAGGTAGAAAAGGAAGGGAAAAGGTCCCAAATTTTCCAAGAATATCCAAGAAAGAAATCAAGTAATAATTGAAATAGCTAGAATCAGTTAGAACATTGCCCAAACAGGAAGTGTGGGCGCTATTTTGGCTAAAGAAAGTGGTTAGAGCAGAGTCTTCTCGGATGGGACCTCGAGATCGCGGGTAATAATGATGATCGTAGACGAATCGTAGATATTGTGACCAACACAACATCAGCCCACTGAAGTAAGCCAAGAAAATGTGCCTGTCCTATCTTCCAAAAACTGCAGGAGAAAAAATCAAGACTTGTACTTCTGGCCTGGCTGTCTGCCAGAATTAATAGAATCAAGGTGATTGCGCGAAACGGTGTTTTCTTATCAGCAACTTCTTGGAACTAAAATCTGGTCGAGCCCAAATGTTTCACTTTTGCAGCAATATGCCCCGCAAACAAACGGAAGCAAACGGACTGGCACTGACAATCATGGAAGGATCATTTGCCCATTTCGGCCACTGAAGCTCTATTGTCCTGAAATGCCCCAGGCACATTCAAACACAATGACTACGCAGGCTACGACTGAACGGGGCTCTCTCTCCTGTTCCCCAAACCTAGACAGGAGGAAAAAGTAGCCAGGTTGCAGCAACCGCTGGCGGCCTCCGTCATGGTTTCCATACCTCAATTTATCATGGATCGTACCACTGCTGCCAGGCCATCATAAAACATCATCCCAAGTTGATCTGATCTATCTGATCTGCATGCCACTAAACACGATATAACACGATTAAACAAATTAAACGGAATCAATTGCAATCACTAATCCGGGCAAGCGGCAAATGGGGCATTCGATGCAGGAGACGAGGCTGTGAGTCACAGTCTCCAGTTTGCTGAGCTCTGCTCTTACTTTCTGCATGGCGTCACGTCATGGCGAACCTTCTCAGGGCCGCAGTCAGATGTGTACTGTGACTCTGATTGAGCTTGGAGAAGTCAATGGCCTGACATGTGCTTCAACTCGGTGTTTCTCAAAGATCTGGAAAAATACGGGGTCTCTAAACCAAAAAACAGAGAAGCTCCCTTCACCACATGCGCTTTGCCCCCGTGCAACGACTTTGTCCACCCCAACGATCCGACCTGACTTGGCCTGCTGGTGTACTGTAGGTGTTGGTGTTGGTCGTCAGTGTAATTGCAAATGCAGGAAGCCATATGCCGCAATGTTCGCTCTGTTAGATATGTTTTTATCTAATTATGCTACTAACAAGCCTTCTTAATCTCGCAGAGCCACCCAAGGCAGCGCAAATGTGAAAATAACATGCATTATGGCATAAATAGTATTAATCATATATACAGTACATGTCGGAAGCGCATGGACGGTCATGGAAGTACAGCAAAGTCACAGAAATCCATGACCGTACCAGCTGGTCTGTCCGCTACCTTCTTCCAGGACGAGTTCACTTCCATGCCTTTTGTGCACAACTTTGGTGTGAGGATAACGATGTCGGGGAAACAGGCTTCCAGAAGCAACCAAAAGATATTCATATTTAAATTCAATCAATGTCACAAAAAACACGTAATTAGATACATAGATACATACATAGATACATAGAAACATAGATACATAGATACATACACACACATACATATACATATACATATACATATACATATACATATAAATATACATTGGGCCCTGGGTGGGCCTCTTTCTCTGTTGTAAGGAAATCATGCCCTGGAACTATTTATAAACTAGCTAGGTGCTAGCCACGAACTATTCATAACACGGAACCATCTATTAAATAGCAGGAAATATTTGTGAAATGTTTTCGTCCGATTTAAAGAGCATAGGTGAAAAGTTTATCTCTATAAATAAAAGTTTTTGATATCCTATGGCCAGCATTGTGTTGGTCTGAGGTTCTCATTGCTCCTGTCGATGCATATTTCCGAATCATATTGCCATTTGTGGTGATATCCTTTTCCTCATGCTTTTCTTGTCACTTGTACACCGGAGAAGGGGTTAGATTTGGCCAGTCTGCACGCTACTCACTTCACCTGATTGAAACTGTTTCTTTGTTGAACACATGGAATTGCGTCTAGCGAACGCTCTATTCCTGCAATCGCTNCTACTCACTTCACCTGATTGAAACTGTTTCTTTGTTGAACACATGGAATTGCGTCTAGCGAACGCTCTATTCCTGCAATCGCTCTTGAAGCTACTGCGGGGCCAGGCGCCATGTGATCTGCAACCAACGCTTAGCTTGCTAGCCTCAGACATTTGGGACTACCAAGACCGCGATCAAGCGTTGTTGTTTGCCACCACGACACCAACTTCTTGTAATCAAAGGAATGGCAGTGCTAAGTCTTTTTTGGGGGGGCGAAAGCATGTAACCTTGCCGCATGTCTGGATCCACATCGGAAGCGGGAAGCGGGAGAATCCACAAAGCTGGCAATTTCATATTGCATACCA
>BGPT01003197.1:2383-50663 GCA_003297045.1 Symbiodinium sp. clade C Y103 | reverse complement strand
GGCGGCCAAGGGGTGGCGAGGAGACTATCGAGGATTCGCTCCCACATGAACCAAAAAAGCTTAGCACATTCCCCATCAATGAAAGTATGAAGTCATGCTATCCAGAACCAGCGATAGCTCCTGTGATCTGTCTGAGCTGATGTGGGAACTGCAATCCACCAGAATCCACCCGTATTAAACTAAATATCAAAGATGATCAACGTCTCTAGGCTAGTTTTGTATGCAGCCTGAAGTACAGGTAGAGTGATTCATTGACTTGGATGTGCTTGAGGTACCCCCAAAAAAATAGACAATATAAATAACATTATTATAAATGACCCATAATCCATATTGTTATGCCCTTTTTCGATTCCCCAGTCGTAATTTCTTTTCCCATTGATGATGTCCTGGAAAGGACCTTAAAAAAGAACCGTTAGTACGTACATGTGTGTCTGGAAATGGGGTATACCCCCAACTATAGCCGAGACAATCATGATTAACCATTGGGTTTAGGAGGGTTTAGGGGGTACTGTACCCCTTTTTCAAACAAACCCATGTTAGTACCTTCAGCCGTGGTCCTTGAGCCTTGTGGAGGTGCGTGCGAACTGATAGACCCGCAGCATGCGCCAGCTGCGAAGGCCGCTGAAGCGCCAGAGCCAGCCAGGCTTTTGGAACAAAATGACGTCCAGGGCGGCACAACCCACCTGGATTCTGGTGTCATTTTTGGAGCTGCAATGAGTTGAAGCAGTTTTTTTTAAACATACCAGAAGGTTTTTGTTGATATTTTATTGATGTTACGGGATGGTTGTACCACCTCCTCATCATCATCATCATCATCATCATCATCATCAGGCATCGTTTTTGCTGTTCAACTGGTTCTGCGTCAAATGTACTCAAGAACCCAGCAGTGGTTGATCGCTTTTCTTGGACCAAGCATGACCTAGCCGTCATCCCGGAGTCATCCAAAGTCCCCAATGCGAGTGGTTGTCTCAGGGCAGAATCCCTGTTGTTGACACTATTATTTAAGTTAATATGTTAGAAAAAACATCCCCACTAAACTTAACAACTTGGTACAACCACTTCGTATAACCGTGTATATTACCTATCAAACAACAGGGCTCAACTGGGCATTCACCTTTGCTTTGCAGGAGAAGTGGCGCTGAAAATGACTGTTTTGCTGTGGGTTTCTATTTGATGCTTCAGTCCTTAACTATTCAATGCAAGGACTTAAAATACTTAAGATTACCTAAACTTATATAAATCACTTACAAGGTACCTTTTCCATACCCTTTTTTTTGCACTCACGAACTGGTTCCATATGCTTCTGCGTCCCACAAGTTGTTTTTTTCGTAGTTATAGGTAGTTTTACTACCCATCCAACAACAAAGTTATTTCACACACATCAACCGTAGAATTTGCCTAGTACATCCTAGTTATACCTATGTTCTTGCAGCAACTAACCCAACTAACCCAACTAACCCAACTCATCAGCTGGCAGCACCACGCGATCGCAAGCGCCGCCGAAGACACGAAGACCATCTCGCAGAGGTTCCGCAGGTTGAAGAAGTCTGCGCCACCACCCAGGATCCGAATGGCGAATTCCAAGCCGCACCAAATCCTGACTTAGCGACGAGCGACGCCCAACCGGGAAGTACATGACTAGTTGGGAGGTCCGGGAAGTAAAAAGCGGAAAACAAAAGGGTGGTTTTTCACAAAGATGACTGGTTGGATAACAATTGGATTCAGGTGTGTATATATATATAATATCATACATCATACATATGTAATTATTACATCTTTATAGTGAGATGGGTTTTGAAACACTGATCTTCTGAGGCGTTAGTAAAGGAGATCTACACAATGATCGTAGCATGATGGGGATGTTTGGCACAGGAAAACTTGGGATCGAGTGGCAAACAGGGATGAATAGTTCAGTGAAAAACGGATGATGTTTGTGTCTAAAAAAAGAGAATTCCAACTCATTCAATCCCAGTTCACCATGGGTTAACCTATACTAAGTCATGGTCATCCATGACTTGGACGATTTGGTGCTACCCCCATGACTTCGGAAATCTCGATATCTCAAGGTCAAAGACCAGGCCCCGGCTCTACGGCTGCACTTCCCAGTCGAGAGGCAGAAAACCCACTCGACACCAGAAGAAGGGCTCTGCCAGAGATTCCTCAGGCTGGGATCTCTCAGCTGAAGCCCCAACCCCCTGGAAGAAGACCATGATTTTGGCTGGATATAACTGGATATACTCGCAACAATAAATACCTATATAGTTCCTATAGTTTTCCGAAGTTTTCCCAGTGGTTTGATGATGGGAGTATATGGGCAGCAATAATATGGATGTTAACGGGAATATACTCTCTGGTAATCAAACATAGTTAGCTGGAAAATCCCCCATTAATAGATGATTGTCCCAGCTAGAAACTTCCATTCACAGGAGATTTGTCATTGCCGCGTTTGATGACCTATGACTCTGGCTGAATTATCACATTTTACCAACTTGGAGTAACGTTATTTTGGGATGATTCCCCCAACCGTTTTTTCCATCGTGACCTCGCGGTGTTTGGATCACTTTCCCCAGAGCTGGGCTCTTCAAGTCGACTCATCTGCCCGACCGAATCATGCCCCAGCAGTATATGAAGTCTGATCCCAGAAAAAAAGGATGTCTACCAGCAAATATTCTGAAGATATCATCCTAAAACATTGATTGTAAAACCACCCAGCAGCCAAAACTAGTCAATTCTGTGTGTTTCTTTGTGTTTGCAGCCTTGACAAAGAATTCATGAACCATGTTGCTCACTTTTGAACAACCATGCTAGAAAAAAAACGTTTTCATCCACCCAGATTCATTGCTCCCAAAGTCCACTTCCACACCAATGTACCTCGGATGCAACAGAAGCACAGGGAGAGGAATATCAAGTGCTGGGTTGTACCACAAGATCCCTGAAGAACTGGCTCATTTGACTCATTACTTGAATACCAACACCAACAATGGATATGTGTCAATCAGTGTCAATCTATTGAAGGCTATGAAACAAACACAAATGATCAACATTGCTAATTTTTCGTATGAACCATCCTATTTTGCGGCTACCAAAACATTCGCAGATACTCCTCTTCTTGGTGTACACAGCAATGGCCCCAACAATCTTGGGATTGCTGCAAGCGGATTAGGTTGTTTGTGTGGGATGATGCGGATGATGTCCCTTGAACTTTCCATGTAACCGGTATCTCTGGATATCTCATACTTCATATTTCTTCCTGACCCAGTCACCCAACAGAGATCCACGGGAGATCGCCGACATTTTTCATTGAGGCACACGAGATTGCAGAAGACCACCAAATCACAGGTCAGGGCGAACAAAGTGTCGCTCTCGATGCGGTGAAACAGCGGGATCCCCGGCATGGCGGCGACAAAAAAAGTGCCGCTGGGGCCCCAAGCGTCACTAGTGGAGGTGTGGTTGATGGGTGCACAAGAAGGCAAGACATGGAGAGACAACAAAAAGGGATACCCTTCAGCAAAGTAACGTGGCTATGAAAATCTATGGGTTTCCTACGCAGAAATGATCTACAAATGGTTGACGTTCCATATCATGTTCTTAGTTTACTGGAGGTGAAGTCAAATAACTGTGGAAGGGATGAACACTCAACTTTTTGCGTTTCTGTGTGATGGGAAGGCAAAAGGCATTTCTAGCTCGAATCCGTTGCAGAGATTTCTGTTGGGTGTCCTACAGTCTTCTGAATGCAACAAACTGTTTCTAGATTCTAGAAGAACGTCCCGAAAACAGGATCAATTGGCATATACTCGCTGTGGTCTTTACCATTGATGAAAGGCGGAAGGAAGCCAGTAAACAATGACTCCCTTCAATCAATGACAATCCACCATGGCTTGTTCAGTGTTTCCAAACGTTTGTACTTGAAAGCCAAAAAACTGCGTGTGAAGAGGCATGCAAAACCCAACTATCAACAATGTCAAAGGGGGATATGATGTTTGTGGTGCTTGTCAACCAGCATCTGGCAGGATTAAAGCGTAGCCCAGCCATGCTAAATACAAATGCGGCCTCTGGGGCCGGGCCAACCATGAAACAAATGCATGATACATCATGTGATATCTATTGTCTGATCTCATGCACCCGCTTTCTGAGGTAATTTGTTGATTGCTTTCTATATTATGCTTGCAAAACTTTTGCAGGGCCGGCAAACTTGTTGCGTTTCTTTGTCTTTTTGGATGTCTTTGGATCGTTCATGCCCGTTTGCCAACATCTTTGCTTCCATTATTTTTACGTATTTTTACATTATTGCTTACATCTGGGGGCCATTCGCCAGTTTTCCACAAAGCTATGGAACAGAAGGAAAAAGGGCAGGTGTTTTTAAGTTTTGTTTCGTTCCCTCACAGCAGTTTTATCATCTGCTGGGCCACAAAAATATCTTCAATTCATCTTTTCAATTATTTTCACAAAAAAACAACAGAAAACACATGACTCACAGAGTATCTACGTCATCGTCGACGATGATCCTGTCATCAACTGGACGACTTGCTACGACTTGACACACACACCCACACAACTCAGACGACCACACAACAGCAGATTCGTAGCCCTTCCGGGCACCGAACACCAGCGCCAAAGTGCTTGCCTCAGCGGCCCCGGTCGGTGGATTCAACGAAAGTGAACCGCAAATGATCATCTAATACTCATCATAAGATTGGTAAGAATATATAGTAACAATAAAACAATGATGTATAATAATATATATATATATATACAATAATATGATATTCTGAATGACATATTTGAGACTATGTGACCATAGATTCTTGCTACGATTATCAAGATTTATCAAGTAGATCAGGTCAAAAAGTCACCCACGTTGACGCCAAGGAGCAACGGAAATCTCGATTTCCTGAAGCAAGTGATGCAAGGTACTCCGCAGATGGTACCTCCGCTGCCAGCGCAAAAATTTTCCCAGGCCGGCTGGACACCACGAATTTTCCACGCGGTCAATCGGATTGGATCCAATTCCAGCATTCTGTTCCTGAAACAGTTCCAGTATGGTTCGAATGGTGTTTTTACCTCAACTTGGATATGATATGAGATATCTGCATTTGGAGGTTTCCTAAAATAGGGGTACCCCCAGTTCTCATCCATCTTCAATCCGGATTTTCCATTATAAACCAAGCAGCTATTGGGGGTACCCCTATTTTAGGAAATCTCCATAGACTCCCATGGCTTCATGTTTTAGCCTTGGGTATCCATAAGTTTCTTGGTCAAGGGGACTCTGACAGGGTGACAAGAACACAAACATCAGGGCGAACCACGGAAACGTGTAGATTCCATACACGAAACTCTGAGAGCAGAATGCCATGCGGTGCCATCCAGTCACGAACGTTCGATATGTCCCCATGGTACATATATGTGCTAGGCTTAAGACGCGGTTTTGGTGGTTTATGGTCATCCATTCCACCATGGGAATCCAAACATCATGGGTATATCAATCCCCATGAATGAATGGATGATCGTCCCAATATGGATTCAATAGGGAATATACTAGGGATCATTCGGTGTTACACTAATTACCACTATTAGTTTCCTAATGTGCAACCAATTGATATTGCATTTTGGATAGTAATCAATCAGGACCAACTGAGTCGTCTGGTCACTGCTCACTTGTAGTAATTTGATTTATTATCCGACCCTCATAAACCGTAGCTGCCTAGATTTACCTTGATTATTTTGTAAGTACAGTATAACCTTTAAGTATCATAGTTGTAATATGTTGTAATTTATCAATTTCTTGCAATTTATGTACTCACCAGAACCCCCCCAAGTTGTAATAGTGAACTAAACCAACTTATCAAATAAAACATATTCCCACCACATCCCACCATGTTCTCTTCGTAAAATCGCCATTGCTTGAAAAAAAAAAACGTAAAAATCTCGCGCTGTCGCGGTACATGGCCGCATCGCCGGCCACAGTGGCCAGGGTCTTGTAGTGCGCCACCTGGCAAAATGTGAATTCACCATCAAAAATAATTGGAGGTACCATATATAAGGCCCAGGCAGGGACTATGTAAGGGGATATCCCGCACCAAAATATAGCTATATCTTTATATGTTCCAGTACCTCTATTTTAGGGTACTGAAACTCCCCTTGAATAAATGGTGGATTCTTTATTGGATTTCACCTTTTTTTATGGGGAGAAACCACCAACAAACTACTGGATGTTGTTTTTTGGGCGATACAACGTTTTTTTGCATCGGAAGCGCATCGCCCGGCCATGGAGAGGAACTTGATGAAGTTATCCAACTGCCTGAGCTACAGGCGATGACATCTTCGTAGGATCATTTTGAGAAATCCAAGCAGCATCAGCAGTGGATCTGGTTACCCTCTGGTAATCAAACATGGCAATGGAAAATCCACCATTTATAGATGATTTTCCCATTCAAACATCTCAATTTATAAGGAATTTCCAATCGCCACGTTTGATTACCGGAGGGTATTTAATTTCCTTTTGCCAAAATAGACATTCCCAAGGTATGATGATTAGAGAATAATATAGGATAATCACGGAACATAGTTCGAAGATAGAATAGTATATAGTAATACTTAGAATAATATAGAATAATATAGAATAACACATATAATATAGAATAATCTATAGTAGTATAGGATAAAATATAGATGTAGTATCAAGCCACTAGTGGTGCTTAACATAACAACTATGTTCTATACGATCTCCAGGCCCAAACATTGCCAGGTCACAATGTCAAGGATTCCAGCCATCTGCTACCAAGCAACTTGTAAAGGTCCAAGTACTGCTGTTGGACCTGCAGCTGTCAGTAAAAATATCATCAGCTGTCTGTGGTTTCAATTTTCGTTGACGTCAAAATCCACTGAAACTCCCGAAAAAAACAAAAAAAAGCCACAATTCTCATGAATTGGCCATGAGTCAAAATCCTTAATGGATGATTATTTCCCCAAATGTAATATGACAATATAGTAATAGTAACAACCCATTGTAATAAAAATCCCCATCCCCCATTCTCAACCCCAGCCGCTGACATCCGCACCTCGCGAGATCTTTCGGAGCGGAAGAGCTCGTGCACGCCACTTGCCTTGGAGACATGCTGCGGGGTACCGCGGATTTTTGGCCCGACTTCAGAAGAAACGAGAATTAGACATCTGCTCTATAGGTACTGAATAAGATTGAATATGTATCAACAGTTGCCCTAGAAATGGGCCAAATGTAGGTAAAGAATGGTATAAATATCGCATACATGATCATACGTCGAGCATATGGGAATTGCCAAAGACAAATCAACCATATATTTCGAATGTTTTGCCCACTCCCCAGAAAAACAGAACAGAAAAATCCTACAAAACATATCGATCAATCACTGTTCTATCTTTTTTTGGAGAGACCCGGAGACTGTATATATTGTCCATTACCCTGCGGTTATTCAACATAGCAATTAAAAAAACTGGTGATTTTCCATAGCTACGTTCAATATCCAGAGGATGCTATATTCAATACCTATTAATATCACACCCCGAAAGTTTCCACCCTCACAGCTGCCGATTACTATAATCCTATTCTTAGCCTATTATCATCCTTACTACCCTCCAGAAAACTAATATAGCCATTGCAAATGGCCCGTTTGTAAATGATTTACCTATTAAAAAGGATTATTTTCCATAGCGAACCCAGTATATCACAACTTACCAGAGCGTATCTATATGACAATCATCATAGAATTATTATCCCCAAATTATCCATTCTACCTACATACCCATTCTAGGATTATGGAATCCTATTATCCTCTGGTAAACTAACAGTTTGCTATGGAAAATCACCATTTTAAGATTGGTAAATCAACTATTTCTATGGGCCATGGCTTCCATAACTAGGTTAGTTTACCAGAGGGTATATCTATATGACAGAATTGTTATTCCTATTCTCCATTCTACCTACATACCTATTCTAGGGTTATATTATGGCCTTCCAATCAGGATCTACCAGGCTCTCCGGCCGCAGCCAGCTTCTCCTCTCCGTCCACCGAATCGACCCAGGCATGACGGAGCCTAGGCTGATGCAGGACTGGGGTGAGGGACTGATGGGTAAAACATGGCTAAAACCCCTAGAAATTCATGGTTAACATAGGTGAATATGAGTTAATAAGAAATTATTACGAGCAATTAGTTGTTCTATGTTGTTATAATACAAGTGTTAATACCAGTCAACAATAGTTGCTAAATGTTGCTAGTGGCTTTTGACGTGGATAAATACGGGATTTCAACCCCCCCAGAGTTGGGAACCCTGAACAAACTATGGCCATATTCCCAAAAATAGTGGCACTTTTGACCCTACAGCAGACTTAGATGGCGAGAACATGTCGGGTTGAAAACCCCACTGTTGGAGGGAAAAACAAACTTAAAATACCTAGAATTGGCGTTTCAAGTTTCCCTTGAAACTAATGACCTGGGGATGGATCAATGGATTGATTTCCCCTTGATGCAAGTTTGGGAGGATTGATGATCTACCCTCTGATGTCATCAGCTCCATGGCTACTCTCTGGTAATTAAACGTAGCTATTGAAAATGGCCATTTATGGTGGATTTTCCCAGCAAAAATGGTGATTTTCCATACCATTCCATAGCTATGTTAGTTTACCAGAGGGTAAACATGAGTTATTTTCAGGGTGCACGTTCATTTAATGGGTATACAGCTTCACCACCCTGAAAACGTTTAAGCTTCCTCCAATTTTGGGATGATTCCAATCCATTCACCCATCATTTCCAGTGACGTTGCCGTGAGGTTGCCGAACAGCTTACACAAATCATAAATGGTTATATAAATATATGTAATATATATAATATATACAACATAGATATTATATGTCCCATACTTATATTCACAATATATAAACCCCGGTAAAATACCGGTTGCACCATTATGTCCCCCATTGACCCCCATGACATACCAGTTACACCATTCTATGTCCCGGTTTATGACCACCATTATGTACCAAGTTACACCAACCACCCTGTGACCCAACTGCTTTTGGACGGAGGAACTCCAACCAAAGGTCCAGCAACTTTGTCTGACCTGTGAGTGATGAAACTTGGCGGACATGCTGTGACATGCTGTGCCATACTTTCGGCTTGAAAGCAAAATCCCTTTAAAAATTTTAGAGAACAGTGTTTCATTGGTTTCCATCATGTGACACTAACATGTTCGGCTTAAACTCTTTGGATTAACATGTTTCAATCCCCAATCGATCTCATTGGTTTCCATCATGTGATGAGTTACCATCTCTCCAACTAACATGATGACCCTGCCACACATGCCACCCTGCCAGCTATGTGGGGTGGAAGACCACTTTCCGAAAAATGGGATGGGTATGGATGGGTGATTTTCAGGGTCGAACTGTTGGTTTGGTGTTCGTACACCTCATCAAGAACGGTCGTTTTGATCCTGAAACTTGACTGGCAAATACAAAGAGTTAGTATATTACTAAATTACACCTCATTCTGGATATAGTTATGTCATGTTATGTCTTTAACTGTTAGTTAACTCATCCTTCACTATTCAAGAATGGTCATGGCCCTGGGCCCCGGTACCTCGGCGTGGAGCTTGACGATCTGGGAGGCCCCAAAAGTCCTTGAAATGTTGCGACTGCAATAACCTCAGCGACTTCGCAGCGAAAGCAGCTGTCCATCCATTGGCTCTGTCATTTTGAGCCATACCTGATGGCTCCAAAAAGAATCTCAAAACTATAGTCCAAGAAAAACTGGCAACATCCAGAATGGAATAGTCTTGTTTGAGATATTCGTTTACATGCTAGATGGAATGTGCAGGGACCTTGAGTAATCCATTCCCCAAACTAATCTGGTAAATCCAATACTGACAGGAATGTGGTTATGCTTTAACCCATCAAAATTTTGGTTTATTGTTGGGTTTGCCAGTTTGTCACAGTCAACAAAACCCAAAGACTCACCATATAGCCAATTGTATCTCCCTAAGATACATACATAATATATATATATATTATGTATTAATATATTATTATACATATTGTAATATATTATAATATGTATATGAAAGCGTCCGAAAAGTCATTTTGGGGTATTTTTCGCCGCTGGCCAGCCAGGCTCATGAAGGATGCGTCCGCAGTCCGACTCCCAGAGCCTTAGTAACGACGTGTTCGCATAGATGCGGATGATTCACTGGATTGGTTTACCCTTTGGTAAACTAACAGTTTGCTATTGAAAATGGTGATAGAAATAGTGGATCTTCCCATAAAAAAAATGTGATTTTCCAGTTCGCTATGTTAGTTTACTGGATTGGTTTAAGGGAAAATTGAAACCGGAAACCTCTATATTTCATGGGGAAAACCATGGTTTCCGGTCAAGATTTTCCCTTCAACCAATCTAGTGAATGATATGAGAATAACACATGCACCAGCCTCCTTCTAGCTTGAAGTCTATGAGTCTATGAGTCATATTGAAACCTATCCGGACCTAATCGGAAGGGAGAAGCGCAATGATGTCAAAGAGTACTAAGTACTAGTATGCTACAACATGTTCAGCTATGACAAGGGCAACACAGCATTACAACCCCTACACTGTGAAAGACACTGAGTGGATAACATAAAAGTAACAGATTGGACCATTCAGCTTTGTACAATCATTCTCTGAGTGTTCTGTTTACTCAGCCAGCCAGTATTCTACGTTGCGGCTGAAAGGTAACACGCGTAATGAACCACATTCATTAGTAAGGATTATTTCGAAACAAATGCTAAGAATAGGATCTTTTCTATATATGTTTCTCTTTGCCATTTTAGCAGGCAACCACTGGTTCAATTGACAGCAGGAGGCTCACAACCCAGCAATGCAACACACGCACTTTTGCGGCAACGCACACACAGTGCGCAACGGCCACAGCCTTCAAACGATCTAAAAACCCGTCCCTGCGTGACAGGCAGCGGCAGGGAGAGTCTTTTTTTGTTCCCCAATGTTTCGAAGGACTTGGCCCAGCCGGGAAGGGCGAAGGTCAAAAGCTGGTACCCCAAAAGTTTGCGTTGAAGCAATCTTGAATGCAAAGCAATCTGTTGGGTCAGCGTGGCAATTTGACCATGTCCCAGAACTCCCACTGCATCTCAGCACGTCAAAGCTCACGACAGAGTAAGGTGCCAAGTGTAATGCTTCCTGAACAAGCTGTGCGATGCAGGAACAGGGTCAATTCAATGATGTCCTAGAAAAGGACAAACAGCTTTGAGCCAATGTTTTTTATCATAGTGCTATGATGGTTTTCCCGGCAGCTATTCATCAAACAATCAGTAGAATAGGGACATCTATGCTTTAGAATTCCAGACCTACACAATAAAGTTATGGGATATACCTATATAGTCACATAGGCATCCACTGTCACTTTCGGATACCTGAATTGACTGATTGAGTCTCATTGAGTGGCAACTTCGTGGGTACTGTACCATGCAAACAATGAACAAATTGGTTCATGGTTTCAACCTGATAAATCTGCTTCAGTTGGGATCATCCAACTTGATATGCCCTCCAGTACCCCAACCTTGCAATTGAAAATGCAGCATTTATGTGTTTGTATTAGAAAGTCTTCATGTTTATGGTGGATGTTCCATTGCCATGTTTGAATTCCAGAGGATATGATATAGTATCTGAAAATATCTAAAACACATCACTTCTTTGATCTTTGAATCGATACAGGATGTGCTGTTACTCCTAGTCAGAACAACAAAAAAAACAACTCTCTGGACAACTTCCATGTGCTGACTTCAACTAGCCTCCGGTGTCAATTGCATGGAAATCCCCGAATGACATTGTCATAAATGGCGTAGATGTGGGACAATCCCCTATCAACGGAGGCTTCAGAGGGAAAATCATGGAACATCATCTATAAACGGGTAATTTTGGATTGTTGGTGACAATTGCTTCAAGTCGGGATAAGGCACAGAAGATGTTTCAAAGAACCAACCACTTTGAACCACTCACGTGTATCCTGATCATCATGATGAAACATGTCCAAACGATTTCAATTCTGAGATCCAATCCTATCCAAGCATAGAACATGATCGAATCCAAATTGTCCTGTGAACTCATACAAATCGAAAAGAAGGCTTCAACAGAGTTTGGGTACGACTGAACATGCCCTAAGAAAAAACATGGATTGTAACTATAACAATTGCAATGTGGAACCCCAAAATAGGATCGCATAGGCACATTCCAGCAGGAAAATACTATGTGTAACCCTTTTCCCTTTTCGTGTTTCCAAGCCGATTTTCAGCCGCGTTTCTACAGTAATACGGTTTCCTTTATCTCAGTCGTTGGATTTGGCTGGTTTTTCTTTCCAAGGGTCCAGTCAGCACACCCCTGTTGGTGACATAGATCACCTCAGAAGAAGGATATTTGGCAGCTTGGAAGTGGTTGCTGTAGAGACAACTGTGGCTAGACAAGTGCTTGACTTAAAACAAAAAAAAAAAACAACTCAGTTTCTGAAACTCTATACATTTCTTGAGTTGCTAAAAAACAGACATTTCTTTTAATCGACCACTGTTTTGGCTGTTCACCTGGTGGTTGAACAGTCGCCGCTTCTGTCGGGGGGATCATCGAGCAAACAGTCATCCAACTGTTGGGCTTTGGAGAGATCTAATATAGATCTATACTATACTCCAAATATATCCAAATATCGTACAATTCTAGATTCATCTGCCTAGGCTTCTGGAGTTCGTGACTCTGGTTCCCAACTTGTCAGCTCGAATCGCAGAGTGAAGTGATCATGCTCACATAGATCAACATCCTATATCAGTCATGGGATTTAATCGAAGTCAAAGGCGTGAACTTTGAACTACTGTACATGTTGCAAGCATGACAGAATCCAACCGTCAGGATATGAGAAGTACAGTTCACAGTCTTTTAGCACTAGCTCGCGGTGGTCCTGGGCTAAAACCATTCAACATCCACTATTTCAACATATTTCAACATTAAAAACAGCGTAAAGGGCTGGGCTTTCAATGATCTCACCTACCCAACTGTTGTTCTTTTCAGAAACTGGGAATTTTCCAACGCTCAGCTGGCACCATATCAGATAATCAACATCTCTGGGGCCGAGGTACACCTGTCTCCGACATCTTCATCAAGAGATAGGCATCTTTCACCGTGTGTTCAGGTGAGATGCGCAATGGATTGCCATCCACAAAGGGTGCAACCGCTCCATCACTTGGAGCTTGAAATTCAGGATTCCTCACAGTACCGAAACGCGGGGATGGCGTTGAGGTAGTTGATGACCCTTGGTTTTCTGAACTCTGAGAATATGTCACCGTACTACTATACTGTTGTTGGTTGCCCAGGAAAAGTTTGCTTATTTGGTTGAACATGGTTGAACTAACTAGGTCAACAATGGTTTCTGATGGTTTTTGAAAGTATACGTTCAAATGACAACAAACCATAAGAAACCAACTTGTGATTGAGGGCCGGATTCAAAAAATCGTTACCAATTCTTGGGATGAAATCAATTCCTATGAAGAAGTCTTATCATCATACAAAAAAAAAACACTACCGCAAGCTCCCAAACCCAGGCGTTTCTGGTTTCAACCCATCCCCTCAATTTCTTCTGCAGTCACTCGGGAGAATCGTCCCATAACCGGAGAGACCGGTACTAAAATCCCTCATTTTTGGTATGTTTTGTTGGTGATACCTCCAGACTTGCAACCACCGAGCTCTGTTTGATGGCAAAAAAAAAAAAACGATTGAAAATTAAATTTGTAATAATTTGGCGGTACACAAGCCATTTTCAAACCGATTTCATGTTGTTGGCACAGAATTCCGCAATATATACCTGTCCTTTATCTGAAATTCCTATTAATTCTTCGTTGAAACTCCATTTTCCAAGGCGACTCCACACTTTACATGTCATGGCCAAATCTATACTTTTCATGGCTAAAACCACATCACTTGGCTGGTTAAACTTCCGTCTTTCATATATATCTTTAGAGGTCACCGTCACAGCCCTTGATGGCCACACCCCGCCCAGGGTCATGAGGTCGATCTCTCGGCGCGGCGTTTCCCCGTGCGGATCCAAGGCTTTGAGGAGACGCAAGGCTTGTCCTCAGCAAAAAACATCTCCAAAATAGTGGTCATGTTGGCACATTAGTAAGATTATTAAGCACTAGTTATTGGGATGTTTTATTATTGGGTTTACGACATTAGTAAATACAGTAAAACCAAGTTAAGAGAGATGTTGGTAGAAAATTCCAACTACAGGGATATGTCATGATATATTACTGCTCTAGCTCTTTCTAGCTCTTTCTTGTAGGGCTACCTCAAGTTGGGATCAATCAAGTGGGATCAATTTGGGATCAAGATATGTTGGGTTGTTGATTGTTTTTTTGTTGATACCTCAAAAACCCTCAAAAAGAACAGTTCCACAGCATTTTTGACAAATAGAGTAGCTATTGTTCTCATCTTTTCTTGGGGTTACGTTCTAGGGATTGTGGGCCGGTGGGTGACCAACATGCTTCAACATGTTGCGGGAAACTCGCAGAAAACTCAGGGGATGGGCATGCAAAATGTTGTGGAAAACCATGGAAAACTGAGAAAACTGGAGGCCTAGGGGTGTTGTTTGGGGAACAAAAGCTCAAACGGACCAACATTTACTGGTTTGAACTTGGAACTTTGGCTTTTTCTGAACTTTGCCAAGCTTAGATCTCCCAGAACACATAGGGTTTCAGTTGGTGAGTCAATATCCCTGTTCATAGCTTAAAGGATTCAGTTGTATTGAGCTGTCTGTGTATTCATCCAGACGTTTTCGCCTGTCAACATTATGACATTGTACACGGTACCATCACATCACCCAGCATATCATCTTGGTTTGTCTGAAAAATGGGGTACTCTCTGGTAGTCAAAACATGGCAATGGAAAATCCACTATTTATAGATCATTATTAAAACTCTCCATTTAGTTCGGGGATTTGCAATTGCCACCTCTGATTACCAGAGGGTATACCACGAAATCACCATGGTGTCACTTTAATTATGGTGAAATAGATCAACTATACATGTATATCAATTCATACATATTGATACATATTACATAAATATACGAGTACAATTATGTAACTATATATCAACTAGAACTAATTCTAATATACCTACGTCTATATCAATTGTATATAATATCAATAATATCAATTATCTAACATCTATCAACTACATCAACTTATTAGCCCAACTGCATCGACGTCCTTGCCGAGTGGCGCTGGGTCATGCAGCCCACCAGCAAGGCTTGGTGGTTGGTCGCTGTCCAATCCACGGGGCGAATGATGGGGAAAACCTCCACCTCTCCTGGTGGATTGGTGGATTAGTAACCAACTTTCCAAGGGAGAAGCTGATGGATCAAGAATTGTGTTACCCTCTGGTAATCGCACATGGCAATGGAAAATCCACCATTTATAGATCATTTTCCCAGCTACAACACCTCCATTGAGTTCGGGGATTTCCACTTGCCACCTCTGACTACCAGAGGGTAGATGTTTGATCATCCATCCAACATTGGGACTCCATGGGAATCCTGATTCCAAGGGATCCGTATTGGGACTCCATTGCAGGGGGGATGACCATCCTCTTGGTAATCGGAGCCGGCCCTGATCGCTCTTCCCACTCCCGTTTGAATCTTCCAGCATTGGTCAAGAGAAACAAACGTTACGTTGATCTGACCGTGTTGTGGATCAAAACCCTGGTACCCTAGGTACCCCCAAAATAGCTGGTTAATGGTGTTAATGGATGTTTATTACCCCAAACATATGGTAATTAATAGGGGTTGACCCATCCCCATTTTCCAAACCAAAATGCTATGGTCCAAGGCTCTCTCCGTAACCAGTTTCAGCAAGTGTCGCAGGGTCAGCACTTGTGGCAGCGCGTCTGTCTCCAACCTTAGCAAGATGCGGAACATGGCCTAGTAAAAGGGAAATAGCAAAATGCGAAACATGGCCTAGTAAAAGGGAAATTGAAGCAATAAGAAAATCACTAACATATTGTTTCTGGGTAATTAGTTGATTAATAAGTTAGTTGATTAATCATGATGAATAATGGTCAACAATGGCTATTAATTAATGGCATTTCTGGGTAAATTATAGAAATTCACTCACTAACCTGGTTTGAGGCCAAATTTGAGATCATTTGGGGATGATTCCCTATACTAACCATAATCTCCAGTGGGGTCGTAGTGAGGTCGTTATACTTGACCTAGATGTTTGACGCTTAATCACCACTGTTGTTGTGATTGTATCCCATCTTTAATTGCTTTTGTGGACCCACGCAAGAAAGCAACAAAAGAGATTCCCCAGTCGTATCATCAATTCAGCAGATCCAGGTGAAGCAAACCTTATGAAACACATGATTTTTCCAGTGAAATGGGTTTGTGCGTTATCCATCAATATGCACCTCGTGAAACAGTTCTGCACGCCCTGTCATGCACAGAATGGCACAAAGTTCGTAGATAATTTATGATATACGATGTATGCCATGTATGGAACATATGGAATTGCATGTTCTAGGACTATCCTTGGTTTAAATCAGCCTAAACAATATATGGGTTTGGCCGGTCATGTAGGAACTAAAAGTGAGTCCCTGAATGTAAATTTGCGATTTGCAAGCTCTGCGTCAGCGCATGATGTGGGTGTTGAGTATATATCATGAAAGCATGGGCTCAAGCGTTTCTTCAATTCAGGGAAGCTTGACCCCAAGCTAAAACCCACATGAATATAGTGTTTTTTGATGTTGTTTATCCTTGTTTTTCGATGACCAGTAAACATATTTAACCTATGCAACTGTCTACGCCCAGCCTACACCATTGCATGAGGTAGCCTACGCAAGATATGGTTTCTAAGGGGTGCCTACGCGAGCCTACATGGTGTAGGCTTTGCCTACGCGACCATGGCGTCTTTTTGTTTAAAGTTTTCGATTGTGACATGAGGCTTTGGAACAGACCACAAATATCACAACTAACCAAGGCTAGTTCTAACTGTTGCCAACGAGTGTCTACACAAAGCCTACACGGTGTGGGCTAAAAAGAGCCTACGCCAATGCCTACGCCACCTACGCCGGCTGCATGGGAGCCTACGCTTAGGAAATAATATGTCGTGGAGTTCCCACTTTTTCTATTTTTCTGCATGAAGAAGAAAACGGTACTCACATGGAACTGTCCAAAAACAGAGTACCTATGGGTACCCGGGTACCCCAAATTCCAATGATTTCCATTTTCCTTCTGATTCTTTTGATAGCAATGCAGCAAATTGAGATAAATCGCCATTTTAGGACAACTTCACAACATGTTGTTGGGTGTATCCCAAAACGTATCCCATAACATATCGAAACAACATGTTTCAGAACATGTTCCCCCAATTTACAAGCTGGTTTACCAACCCCATCTAAGTATAGTATCCCTGTCCCTGGAAGAAACACCAGTTCGCCTAATTATAAATCAAGTTACCTATCATTCCATTGAAAATCAATTTGCATTCTTCTCAGTGAAGTCACCATTTTTTGGGCTACCTAGACCCTCCAAATCCCACCAAAAAACGCAAAACCTACTACATTGATGGGGGGAAACCACCATTGTTTCTGGGTCTAGGTACATGGAAAAAAACACAAAAAGACCATAAAAGACGTTATGTTTCTGCGTGAAATTCATGGATGCCCTTCCCCCCCATCGACCCATCGACCCAGCCACTGGATTGGTTCCATGACCTTCATCACGGGCCATAAGGCTTCGGTCGAGAAGCCTAAGGCCTTGGAAACAGCCGGAAAGTCACGGAGGAAATTCATGGCTTTTTTGGAGGAAAATCGATGTGGTGTTCTATCTTTTTAATGGGAAAAAAGTGTGGTATACCTAATTCAATGACGATGTCATTGCGCATTTTTTTAATTTCTTATCGGTTGGAACCATGTCTTTCATTTTGTACATGTGATGATTGGTGGTGATTTCAATCTGCATTTGGGTTTGTCAGAAAGTGTACCCCAGTTGATTGTCCGATATCCCCACCTCATTGAAAGTGCCATTAGGTACACAACCTTTTTTTCCAGACACGCCCATTCTAATATCATTGTCTTGGTAAACAAAAATCACCAATATCTATACATATATTTATATGTATATATATATATATATTTATCTATATATATATATATTTGTTGGTTGACCCACTATTTATTGTTGGTTGAAACACAACTTTCCTGGTGACTCCACACTTTGGTGAAATCCACATTTTTGGAAGCGAAAAAACTCTTTCCAGAACTTGGCTGGTGATGGCCATTCGAATGATGATTCTCCAGGGGGTTCATCCACCTATAGCAATGCCCATAAAGATCAAAAAGCTGGAAACCTGAAAAATATGGGCTAAATATCACCTGTATCATCCTGGAAACACGTTTCTATCTCTTTTTTTTGCTTTACTTACTGGTGCTAAACGCAGGGAATGGGGGTTACTAACCTAATCCATAACCATGAAAATAATCATCCCAGCAACCCCCAAACCCGAACCTAAGCACAAGTAAGTATAATCCATACAGCCACATCCCCCATCTGTGCGAAGAGTCACAGGGATTCCTCCGAGATTTTCCGCCGCCAGGGTGGAATCGAAGAAGGGCAGGGAGACCCGGTTCGCCACCTGGGAAGGGCCACAAACATGAGGAGTTGATCTCACTAATTTGAATTAAGGCCATTTGGGGATGATTCCCTATACAAACCATATATTCCAGTGAGGTCACAGTGAGGTCGTTATAATTTACCTAGATATATGAGTGTGTCTGAAAATAGGGTATACCCCCAATTATAGCCATTAAATAGGGATAGTGATCATTAACCATTGGGTTTGAGGGTACACTATTTTCAAACAAACCCATATAAACATCAATGAATATCATCCATCATATGTTTTCTTGGACAAATAAAGAGTTGGATGGCGGTATAATTCATTGAAGAACCATTTTATGGGGATAATCTTATGAAACATAAGTACAGTTTACGATTTGGGGTTGCACAAATGGGGTACATCCAAATTTACTCAATCTATGTCAGTTTTGTGACAAGGACCTCCCTACTGATTGCTACGCTTGTTTATATATGGTTAGGCTGATTATATATCTATACTTATTGTTATATACGTATTCATTGGATGCAAAATATGATGGATATATCTAGAGTTGGCAAGGCTTATTGACCAATTCATAACTGGAAAAGAGACATCTTGTAGGTGAAACAATTAATATCCATTGGATTCTAGGGCTACCCCATTGGTCGGCTTAGAAATCACCGCGGATTATCGCGGATTTCAGGTTCTACTCTCATTGACATATGGGGGTTTCCTAAAATGATGGTACCCCAAAATGGATGGTGTATAATGGAAAACCCTCCTAAAACAGATGATTTGGAGCATCCCTATTTTCGGAAACCTCCATTTGAGAAACTTATATAAGTAATTGACATGGATACACATAGAGATCGTCTAGGACGTGATATAAGGGCTTGGTACCCAAATTCAGAGTAACCCCGTTTTTGCTGGTTGTCTGGTTCCATCCTATAATATCTCTAGCATTCCAAGTTAAATTCCAAAATCCGGCAATGATGTTCATCATTCTCCCATATTTCCCCATATGTCCCCATATGTTCACCATATTTCCCAACATGTTCCCTATAAAAATGGCTAGGTTCGGAGGGCCTATCTATTGGCAGGTCACGAAAATTGCCACCAGTGCTGAAGCGCAAAGGGGCCTGGCGCTTGGGAAATCCAAAGGCCCGAACAAGGTGGTGACCGTGAGTTGACCAACAGAAATGGTGATGTTCTAGTCATTTTCACGGAGAATTGCAGGTTTTCACGGGGGATTCGTTGATTTTATGGATGTTCATAGAAATATGATCAATTTATAATTTATAGGTCATGTTTTTTTTGAGTTGAACCCACAAAAACTAGGGGTTTGACCAACAAGATGGGGTGAAAGCCATGTTGCAGTGCTGGACCCGTGGAAATCCACATGGCTCCCGGCATTCATGACTTCACCCGCAAAATGTGGGATTTCACCAACACAAACTGGGGGCTGGATACCACTGGGGTCAGTACAAGGTACCCCAGTTAACTTTCACTAATGAACCGAAAGGAACAGTTGAATTCACTAGATGCTGACTATATAAGGTATATAGTTAGATGGGGGGTGTTGAAGCAATTTAGTTAATGGTGCCCCGAAGGAAAATGTTCTACGGAATGGTGGGTTTACATATATCTATGTTGGTTTACTGGAGGGTACATCTAAGATGTTTTTTCATTTTGGTTTGGAAGTATGTCTATTTATACTATATATATATATAGAGACGAGCGAGAGAGAGAGAGAGAGATAGACAGAGACAATCTTCATGAAAATCCATGCCCTCATCTTGAAATGGTTAATTCCCGTGCATACACATAAACACCAATCAAACCCAACTTTTTGTGTCATGTCTTTTATGTCTTCCTGCTTGAATCAACACGGTTTCCTTTCGAAAAATGCTAGTCCTAAGTTTTGTCATTTAACAAGGAACACCATGAACGATCATTAGTTATATTTCAACATTCACTGATGTCGTGATATTGTTATATTTAAGGATATGCCTAAAACCCAACATCCGCGACAATTTCCTCGCCCTCCATCCGGTTCTACTTACAAAAAATATCACTATCATGACCTGGCATCATTTAGATCCATCTAGCAGCAAACCAACTCATCTGGTTTTTGCTCCACCTTTGGCAATTCAGCATAGCCATGGAAAATGACCCACGCGTGTAAGTAGATGTACCTATTTTTGAACATGGTCAGTTGAATGTGTCTCTGTTGATTAGATTACCAGTGGGTTTTCAAAAAATAAACTTCATGTTCCATCATGTTCCTATAAACTATATCGTTGGGAAAACTGATGATAAAACTTCCCTCTCGAGACAGATGGCTATGTATCTGGGGAAAAAAAACATCCTGTAAAATTGTTTGTTTTTACTCATTTTTGTTGGTCAAATCCACAGAATATATTCTATTCTTTTCAAGTACCCTCTGGTAAACTAACATAGCTATTGAAAATGGCCATAGAAATAGTGGATTTTCCCATTAATAGCATGGTGATTTTCCAGTTCGCTATGTTAGTTCACCAGAGGGTATACTCTAAAGTCTAAAGATGTAGGATATTCCCACACATGGTTCCAGAATTCTTGTGGCTTCAATCCTTTTTAGCCCGAGGAACAAGATGCTGTTGGGCAACGTCAACAGTTCGAAGACTGTGATGGCCATGGCAAAGGTTCGACACACCCCCTGGGGAGCTTGAGGATGATGATTATACCATCTGGTTATGACTAACATAGCCATGGAAAATCCCCTATAGGGTTTTCATGGGAAAATCATCGATAAATGGTGGATTTTCCACGGCTATGTTAGTCATAACCAGATGGTAATAGGATTATAATGGGATAACTGTCATCAAAATCTAATTTGTAATCATGGGATCTACACATATTTGGAAACATGTATGGGGTGGTTAATATCAAATAGGGTGATGGGATTATATATATATATATATGGATAGATATGGATAGTGTTGCTAATTGTTGGGAGCTGTTGACATATTGACATATTAGGGTACGTTGGGTTGTCGGTGTGTTTAAGTGCTCCTTGGAAAAAATCCAAGCATATCTCCGTTATATCCTAAGTATACCTCATTCATTAATTATATTCCATTCCATTAACTTTGTTTCTTACAAAATGTTACAACCACATTTACAACAGATTCTTCTTCCAAGTGACTCAGAATGTGACTGGCACACCCAATCATACTGTCAGCAACTCTTGAATAGGCTTGGATCCCAATTACATCCCTATCATTTGGAGTTCAATCCCAAATTTTGGACCAAGCTTCGTCTTTTTCAATCGCCTAACGTTGAGTTTACATCATGTTACATCCCCAATTCCTATCCCGATTCCTATCACAAAATCACCATTTCTATCAGAATTCCCATGGAATTCCCCATGTTCCACCCCTCCGAGCCACTGCCGTAAAAGCTGATGCGCCGATGATCGCGAAGCGCGCCAGCAGCGCACCCTTCGCCTCCGTCGTGACGGCGGAAGACGTGGTGTCAGTGAGGAGAAGGTCTAGAAACCTTGGGAAGCTGGACTGAACTCCAGGGATTCAACGGGCTTTTGAATGGGAAAATGGAGGTTTAATCAACAAAAATTGCGATTTAATGTGGATAACTCAACAAAAATTGGTTTTGAATGGTGATATAATGGAATATGAATGGGATAATAATGGAATATTACTTAATATGACTTTAACATGGGTTGATACCCTCCGGTGTCATCAAACATGGCTAGCTGGGAAATCCCCAAACTAGAGGTTGATAGCTGGGAAAATCGTCTATAAATGGTGGATTTTCCATTGTCATGTAATTTTGTGATATTTTGTGTAGGGTCAAAAAATAGGAATCTATACAGGAAAGTTGAGGATTTCACCAGGAAACAAATTGAGTTTATGAAGCTACGCGTAAGATAGCCAAGTTGGTTGCTGTTGGGGCCCACTATTTCCCACCCACCCCAGCCCCGGAGTTCACCCTTTCGGCACTCCACAGGGATTCCATGGTTTGTGATGGGGTTACCTGGGGCCTGGGGATGATTTCATCATTTCACCGTTTTGGAAACTATAGTCACTGGATTGGTTACTGGGAAAATTTTAACCGGAAACCCCTATATTTCATGGGAAAATCCATGGTTTCCTGTAAATTTTCCCATCAACCAATCCAATGATATAGACATCAATAGAAATCACGTGAATATGATGAAATCACTGAAATACGAACAGATTACTATGTGATATTATGTGTCTACGTCATGGACATGTACAGTAGTTGAGGTGTAGTACATGGTTGCAATATAGCCCAGCTATAATCCTTGAAATCCCTCTCCCCTCGTTGCGGGTGACCACTCTGGCAGCAGCGAAGCATAGATCCGCCCCAGCAGGGCGCCGAGGACGATGGTTGGAGCAACCACGCCAGCGGGGATTTCGGCGCTCAAGGACCAGAGTGTCATGGTCCTGGGCGGCTGGACATGTGGCCTCTAAACGTTTAAATATGTTGCCTTGACTATAGAAATAAACCGGATATCATCATGGGATATAAATATATATATATATATATAAATGGGACATAGATGGGATATAAAACCAGTAACATGGCACTTGGGATGTCTGAAACTGGGGGATTCACCCCAACGATGAACAACACTATGGGATGGATTTAGGGGTAGCCTATTTGAAGGGATTAAGCCATGTCAGGGTCAACATGCCTGAAACTTCAACTCACAACTGATACAGTAGGTGTTAGTTTTATGTTTCCTCAGAGTCTCACATACCTCTTGCCCATCTCAATTTGGGATGATCCCGATCCTCCAGTTGAATATCAGTTGTCACAGAGACAAGAATAGATACTGCACTTGATCATAACCAAAAAGCTATGATCAGGTACTCAAGACAAATGGGGGTTTCTTACATGGGGGTCCCCAAGTCACCGTGGGTTTCAATACTAAAATGGTCATCCATGACGTGGGTGATTTGAAGTACCCCCATGACTTAGGAAAGCTCCTGAAATGATGCCATGCCATGCGCGCTCTGGTTTCTCCAAGACTCCACTTGGCCATAAAGCACAAGAGCAGCGTGCCCAAAACTCCAAATCTTGGGAGGATCCAGGTGTCATTGTCCATGAGATTCTTGTCCTCAATGCGAGTAAAGGCCGAAGTCCCGAAGCAGATTGTGCTTGTATCTGCGGGCCTACCGCGCCTATTATTAGGCCATTTCTATCATTTTAAATTCCAATGGCATCAAAGTAACAATATTGGTGGGTCGACTTTGAAGTTGAGGCATCCTTGCAGGGTTTGTTCAAATGTTCAATTCAATCATTGACGGTGCACAAGTTCGAGTCTTGCTGTTTGCCGCCTGAAAAAATGTTCACAAGATCAAACAGGGATAACACTGGATAAAACTTTAGCATCAATCACCATCCAACTCTTTTGTCGACTTACAAGGCAGTGCTCAAACTACCCGCAATCAGTTCTTCTGCATGAACAGGCAACAGGGTTGCTCCCAATATCCCGGATACAAGGGGGAAAAAATTGGTAAAGTAGATAAGACGGAAATCCCAACAACATGTCCCCCCTTTTGGCTATCATGCATCTATAGTTAGTAGGTCCCTGCATAATGGGTCTCAATTTGTTGGCACTGTCCACATGTCTCTTCTGAATGTTTGAGCTGGGCAACTTTGAATTCAGAATTCCAAGCCCCTTCCCCGCCCAAACCTCTTCCCCAAATGAAGGCGGCTCCCGGCGCCAACATGACAGGAAAACCCCATTCCATCCACGGATAATTTTTTCATGTTCCCAATCAAAATAACATGTTTGAGGATATACATCCTATTTTCAGGCACACGCACATATATCAAATAATGTCAAATATATCACACATCAGATGGTTGGTTGTTTACATATTCCTATTAAAACATACCACACATTTTTATCCCCACCACCCATTCAACATCTGTGTGCTGCCAAGCATCAAACATCTTTGAGATCAATAGGGGCTGTGGCAAACCCCCCAGCAAGGGAAGACTGGATGCCAGCAATGTATTGGTCACTGCCAGTAGCGCCTGGTTGGTGGCTACAACCTCTGCAAAAAACATAAAGTGCATTTGGGAATGGGTATGGGTATGGGTCAGCAAAATTACAGCCACAAAAAAAAAATGTAACTGTTGGTATATTCCAGTTCAAGGGATAAACAATTTTCACATCCATGTATACTCTGGTAATCGGACCTGGCATTCCAAACGATTTTCCGTTGCCAACTCACATTACCAGAGGACAAAGTCAGGCGTATCACCAGTCAAAGGGACGGGATGTAGAAAATCTGTTTTCCAACCGGCAACCCGCATGATATTTCCATATATTATCCAACTTAAAACAGTTACAGCATATTTCATTTATATGTCCAAGTTTGTTTCTTCCTCGTAACGACGTTAGCATCATGGGATTGGAATTGGAAAAACCAATCAGACTGCAAAGGGGTCAATGAAACATAGTTACTGTAGTGCTGTAGTGAAGACTAAAGCTTACGGAAGGAGAACCCAAATCGAGCGATTCTTCCATGAATTTTTTGTTGTGGACTCTGTTATTGCACTCCAGAAGTTGTAATGTCCTTAAGAAAACATAGCTGGGCGGTTTGGTAGAAAAAAATTGAAAAAACAAGCCACTATATAAATTCATCAACATCTACGGTACAGGAAATATCATTAATGTATATTAATGTAGATACCGATTAAAGGGTTGGGACCGTTTCGGTGGTTTTTCCAAATAATTGCCCCCTGAAACTGATGGTGGTGGGACCCTTTTGCGGATTTTTTCTCCGACCCATTTTTTTCAAGAGAAAGAGATCCGGAATTTGTGTGACGAAAAAAAACACCAAACCCTTTTTCTCCACCTCTCTTCAGATAAAGCTGCTTCGCTTGCTTTTGCGAGCAAAATCCATTTGAACTTTTTAAAGTGCAAGATTCCATAAATCATCCATTTCTTTTTGCCCCGTTATGAAAAAACAGCATCCAAACAATTTTTGACCGGGGGTAGCCCATGACTGCCTCAGATGCTCAATAGTAGAATTGTTTGGGTGGCGCCCTATTGTGCTCAAACAATTGTGGATGTAAAAGATCTAATGTTCCCCACCTTTAAGCTGTTCCATTGACTTTAAGGAGTCAAATCATGTCAAATCCATTTTGACTTCTTAAAATGCAAGTGACTCGCTCTGCGCTGGTTGGTTCGCGCGTCATGTTTTGTTTTCTTTCGGGTCTGCAATGCGTGAAGTTTACTTCTCCCAACGGACGGTACTTACACGGCGTGTTACGCGTCGACAGTGTGTGTGTGTGTGTTTGTTTGTTTGTTTGTTTGTTTGCGTCGTGTGGGTTTACGAACAGCATCGACGCCTTTTTTGTGGTGATGCAGTGAAACATGGTGAGACAATGCTTTTCCGCTTGGCGGAAAGTGGTGAAACACGGCGCTCGGCTAGGGTCTTACCAACAAAGAGTGATCCGATAGGCATCTATAGTGATTGTATTTAATCGAATGGCAACCATTTAGGCTAGGCAAGTCACACTAGTGGAACACAATTTAATTAGTAAAAATAGATTTGCTCTAGCTCAAACCATTGGTAAAAGCCCTACCTCCTGAAGTCTAGCGTGGCAGCACCTTAGGCGGTATCGGTCGGGCGACGGACAGGGATCCGGCAGTGCCCGCTCGGATCGAGAGGTGGCAGAGAAGATAGAGAAGGAGGCGAGGAGAAGGGAGAAACGGAGGAGCACAAGCAATATTGAAAAAAAAAGATTTCACCTGGGAGGAAAAAAAAGCATTGATGATATTCAAAAGAAATCTTGACCCATTGTCATTCACATGAACCTGCATCCAAACATGAAAAAGAAATGGCTTGCTGGGTTAAATCAATAATCCTTTTGCCGCCCACGAAACATCAGAGCAAAGAACTCATTTGAATCTTTCGATCACAAAAAAAGCAAAAATCATTCACACGCTGCAGGAATGAAGATTATTAAGGTACGTGACAGATTTGTGCAAGCATCTATGCCATGGAGCATTGGATCTCAGTGCCTTTGCGGCTCCCAGCTCTACTGCAATTCCACAAACCCCGCAGCCAAAAAACTCTGCTGACTTCTTGACATTGCTTTCCAGGAATAATGATTGTGTGGGTATCCTTCTCGTAATTGTAGTAAAACAGTTGTGAAATATTTGAAATTGTATGTACTCAGTGTATCCCACAATTTGGTCAAATTGGGGGTCAAGATGGTCAAGGTGGTCAAGGAATCTTCGATACTAGTTAAATGACCAGTGTTTTTTTCTGTCATGGATAGTCATGGCATGCGTTCACATGAGATTTGGAAAAAAGAGAGCTGCTCTCAACCAGGAATTGCTGCTCATGCCGGGCCAAAACTGAGGCACCCAAGTTCAGTGGGCTTTCGGATTGGCTGATTTGACTGTGCAGGAAACCAGCTTAAAGAGTAGGCATCGGCGGCCCACCTGAAACCCGAGAGTCTGATATTTATCTGCACCTGAGACGCGGACCACTGCTTCAACCACCAAAGGTCAAACTGGCAGGCATGGGAAAACTCGCCCCCTGGAGCGGTGGATGACGTGCGACGCAATGCACATTGGACATTCAAAAATTAAGGTCCAGACAGCTGCCCAATCCACATCAGATAGGGCACCGGGGACGACCTGGACCAATGCAAGTGCATTGGTCCCAGGTCCATCCGGAAGTTTGCCGCAGGCCCGCGAGCATGCTGCCGCACCTTGGCATGCATACGTGTGTGTATTTCTGTGTTTGTGTGCGCGTTAGCTAGGACAATGGGGGGTGGCGGAACAGACGGCTTCAGATTAAGTTTCGAACATAGTCCACCACCGCCTGACATCGTGCGCGCGCGTGTGTGTGTGTGTATGTGTGCGTGCGTATTTCGATTATTAGTTTGCAGAGGTTCCGCGCCGTGGGGTGCGGATCACGACCTCCGCCACCTCGAGTCAAATTACACATATGCTAGCCATTGTTTTGAGGGATGGAAGAACTTTTGTCGGGTTTGGCAGACTTAGATTCCAGCTTTAACCTGCCAGGGCAGCAGGCGGCGGTTGTCCTGGACAGGTTTTCTGCGGGAGTGGTCGGAGGGGATTGTGCGCGCGAGCAGAACGAGGGCCGAGCATGCCGCGGCACCAGCGTTCCCTCGTAGTGCCCGCCGGAGTGCGGCAACTCCTGAAAAGCGACATAGAGGGATTTGTTGGGTTGTGTAGTTGTGCCGTTTGGTTTCTGCTTGCAGCAACTGGGACACGGACCGGACAACACGAGACCCATGTTCGTCATGAAATCACAATGTTTCCCATCTTTCTTGCAAAAATCACCGTATGTGTTGAGAATGATTTTAGGAAACCTCCGTGTAGGGCCCAGTTTCCGCGTTTCAGCATCCTAAAAAAACAAAAGCATCTCCGCACGGGAAATGGGACCTCTCGAACCTCAGGCGACTTTGGTACCTGTGGCGCTTCAGGCACCGCCGTTGGCGGTGGGAGCGGAGGAAGCCCCTGACACGGTTGCGAGATATTCGAACAAGAAACCTAGTTGTGAGGTTGCTACAGGTTACTTGAGGAGCCGACCGGTGGAGGTGGTCCCGGCGCCGGCGGCGGCCCCGGCGCCGGCTAAACCCTTATCATCCCGGCAAGAGACCCCAAACAGTGTGGGGGTGGGAGGATGCTGTATGATAATGTTGAGGAAGGTGATGATGATGATGATGATGATGATGATGATGATGATGATGCTGATGATGAAAATGAAAATGAAAATCATGATGGTGATGATGAAAATGAAAATGATGATGATGATGATGATGATGATGATGATGATGATGATGCTGATGATGATGATGATGATGATGATGCTGGTGATGATGCTGGTGATGTTGAGGATGATGAGAACCAGATCTCTGCTCACACAAACGTGCTCTTCGGTTTTGTATGTGTTTTACCACGCCGAAAGACGTGCCAGACAGCCAAAGTGCAGCACACCCAACAGGTATATTATTTGCGTGCGAACAACAGTAGCAGTGGATGCAAGTGCGCCGCAGACCTGAACCTTGGTTTCTCAGACGTGTTCGCAGATGGGCTCCAGCGCGTCCCTCCAATTGAAATGCAGGGCAGGTCCTATACCGGACCTGGGTGGAGCCAGGCAAGCTGGTGTGCAGACAGCAAGGTCCATGTCCCGTGCCTGGCCATGCTCATCAATGTAGCCCTCGCCCGTATAATAAAAAAGGTGCCCTGCATCGGAAGCGCCGCCGTTTGGAATGCCAGGCTTTGATGCAAGATATTGCCCCGCGCCTGCAAGCATGGGAGCTGGACGAGCTCTTCGTTGAAGTCCACCCAGTACTTGCGCTTCACTCAAACAAATACTGCAGGCATCAATGCGTTATTCCACGCTTCACTAAATTGGAAGGATGCCCGGACTGCTCGCCGCCGCAGCTCCACAAATATAGCCAGCAGAATGCCACGGCGCCCATTCATCTTGACCTTGGCAAGACAATTGCGTACCAATGAGAACACACGATTATTTTCTAGGAGACAACAGCACGTAATGAAAAGCACATTTGTGACACTCTCACTCTAAGCCGAGATTGCTGCTCGTTGTCGGCAGTCGTCATGCTCGGCCATGGCAGTCAAAAGCACCCACAGGACAACGTTGCCCCAGCATGCTCTGAACGTAATCTGAGAAGAAATCCTAGAGGATTTCTAGGGGACGTCTGTGATGTTTCTATAAGATTTCTGTAGGATTTCCTTACTTATCCTTAGATTTAGGTTAGAAAGGAAATCAATTGAGAGTAAATTGAGATGAATTGAAATCCTTACTTTTCCGCTCGTTTCCTTTGGCGTTTAAAAAAAAGCATGATTTGAAAGCAATTTGATATGAATTGAACTCCTTACTTTTCCTTTCATTTTCTTTTGGGTTTAAAAGGAAAATGAGCTGAAAGCAGTTTGATATGAATTGAACTCCTTGCTATTCCTTTCATTTCCTTTTGGGTTTAAAAGGAAAATGAATTGAAAGCAATTTGATATGAATTGAAATCCGTATTTTTCCTTTCATTTCCTTTTGGGTTTAAAAGGAACATGAATTGAAAGCAATTTGATATGAATTGAAATCCTTACTCATCCTTAGATTTCTTTCAGGTTCAAAAGGAAAATGAATTGAACGTAAATGGATTTGATTTGAAATCCTTACTTATCCTTTGATTTGTTTTGGTTATAAAGGAAATGCAATTGAAAGTAAACTGACATCAATTGAAATCCTTTCTTAAGTTGATCATGCTGAGTTCCTCAGACCTGGTCCAAAAGTGACTCCTTAAAGAGTCCACCTCAATTGTTGAGAAGGGGCCCTCTACTAATGAATCAGTATCCAACATTATACAGAGATATATATATATATATATATGTATATAGGAAAATATTTCATAATCATATATATATATATGATATATAATAAACTACATCATAAACACATTCACCATATAGCAACCCCACAAAAGATAGAAACACAATCTACTAAAAGTACATACCTAGTGGTGTTTTGATCGTTTTGGGGCTTGCAAACATCCTAAATTTCTGCATGAAATCCTACAAACTACCCATTTTTTCTCAGTTAAATATGGAAAATCATCTGAAATCACATGTTTTCTCCGTTAAATCTCCCAGAATCAACCACATTTGCCTTGCTTTTGCTGTGCCACAAGGCCCAGGCGCTACCAGCAGCAAATCCCGTCCGCCGTGTGCACCGTGGAAGGAGGGCAGGCGCATGAGTCGGCTGCGACGGCGACGCAGCAAAGGCTCCTGGCAAATGACCATGCCGCGATATGGGCGCATGATTTATCGTTTGGCAATGGCACATATGAACCACCAAGAACAGGGGTTGGCAAGTATTAGCAAGTGTTCAATTTTTTCGCATCACCCAACTGTTGTGGATTTGTCATCTCCAACAGACACTTAAGAGTCCAGTGAAAAAATGTCATCTATTTTTTGGATTCTATCTAAATTATCTAACTTTCCCAGCAACATCTTTTTGTGGCCAACCCAATTCAATCTCCACGTTGCACCAGAACCGTTCTGTTGCACCCACCTGAGCACTCTCCAAGCGTGGCACTCTCGTAGAGTTGCGCCATCTTCTTGAGATTCTCCTGAGCAAAATACCGCGGGCGCTGACCGGAGATCCGCCATGCTGACCGTTTTGGAAGATACTTTGATGGGCCATCCACATATTTACCCTCTGGTAATCAAACATGGCAATGGAAAATCCACCATTTAGTTCGGGGATTTTCCCATAAAACCCCTCCATTTATAGAGGATTTCCCAGCTTGCCACGTTTGATGACTACCGGAGGGTAGTATCTAAGTTATGGAATATATCTATCCCATTATGGGCCCATGGTGACACCAGGTAGATATATCCGGCCCATAGTGATGATGGAAAATGTGGAAAGGGCAATGAAAACAAACTGAGCCCATCTTGTCCCATTCTATGGAGAATATTCCATGGAAAAACACCAAGAAAGCTCCTGCGAGGTGGGGCTGGGCCCCCAAGTTTTGTTGGTTGGCTTATAAACCTGCCATGAATGATTGACCTAAATTCCCCATACCATAAACCAAGAACAAGTGAAATGTTCAAGCAACTTTGCTATCGTAAAATGGCGGACCCATCTTGTGGATAGACCATGGTCACTGAGTTCAATGGTGGTCGTATCTAGATTCAAGATTCTCAATCGAATTCCATGTTTGTGGATAACCCCTTCAGTAATACGTAACTCCATGCCCTATCTTGTATTGCATGGGTCATATCGTCGGGGTACTGAACATTGTAATTACCCTCTGGTGAACTAACATAGCTATTGAACGTGGCCATTTATGGTGGATTTTCCCATTAAAAATTGTGATTTTCCATAGCTATGTTAGTTTACCAGAGGGTATTCTATATTCTTATCATATTTTTTTGTCCTACTGAAACGTGGTGAAAAATGATGAAACATGACCAAAGTCTGTGGTTCCCCGAGTCTTCAATTTTGACCCATACCAAATATGGCAAGGGAACCCCACCTTGTTGTGCCAAAAACGAAAAATAAAGAATTTCGGAAATTCATCCACAAATGTTGGGGGGCTGCTGCTGGCATAGATCTCCAGAATGTAAACGGCTATGGATCAAAACACTGGAGACCTTCTGCTCCGCCTGGGGATCCGATCATCTTCATTCCAGATGGCATGAAAAAACGATAAAAAACGCCACTACCATGGTGACGACCTGAGTGGAAACCCCCATAATTGCCTTACTGGAATTGAAGGGGATTGGATCCCTATAATATGCATCTAAGTTGCTTATTCCCAACTGTATCCCCATATCCCCACAATTGGCTAATGAATGTAAAGTACCAAGGCTACGGAAAAACTGTATCATAGGTTCTGAATCGTTGCAACCCCTGGTTTGGAAGCCACAAAGATGCAGAAAAGGCGAAATCTGCAACTATAAACGACTAGTACTAGGATATAGTAGGATATAACTCTTCTATCTTTTTGGTGGTTGCTACTTTTTTAAGTGCAGTTCCAGCTATCAGTGGATAGATTTCACCATACTGATAGGGGTTAGCTCATGTTACATCATGTTGTGTCCCAATTTTTTTTCGGGTGTATAACTGTATAATCATGATACCTTGGTTCTACCCATTGGAACTTCAACTGCGCCCCAGCAACCTGTCCGGACGAGTGGCACCGTGAAGGCATGGCTTCTGACAAAGAGACCACCCGCCAAGCCGCAGAAGATGCCCAGCAAGATGAACGTGAGCAATTCCTGGGAAATTCAGCGAATTGCTAATTTTAACTTCTGAAAATATGGGATCTAAGATGATCCAAGATGATCTAAGTGAGTTAGCCTCTCTTAATCGAACCATCCCACTTGGGGATTTGAATGGATTTGAGGATGTTTTTTATGGGATGTCATAAGGGATTTTCTGGGATTTTAGCCTCCCGTAATTTGTAATTTGGTGAACTGGAACATCACAAATTTCAAGAACAGTACATCATCATTTTTAAATATGTTTATTATCGAACTGAATGGCCATGGCTTCCATGGCGGGAGGAGATCAATGACATTTCCGATGAAGAGCTTTCCAATGTCTGCCGAAATGTCATTGTTTTTTTTCCGCAGATAGAACACCAAACAACATCAAAAAGCATCACATATCCATAAAAAGTGACACTTTTATCGTGTTTTTACATGTGAAGAAACTTGAGTACATCTCCTCACAAAGGGCATGAACCTTTATAAAATCTGAACTCACTTGCGGGGTTCGGTCGCTGGCATCTTAGGGACTATCCCAACTGCACAACGGATATGCGGATCCCCATTCCCAATTAATGCAACTTAGTTCAAGGGATTGTGCCGACGAGTCTTGTTGGATATACGTATATGATTCGGAACGTGGTATATCTACGAGTACTTACCTGATTTTTCTAGCCATTGAAAATGTGAAACATGGAATCTAGCAAACAACTTAAGCCAGAACGGATTATTCCTAACAGCAGTGACTATTGGCCTTCAATCTCTGGGTCTGGGAGTGGTGCGCCGGTTTTTTTTCACCCTGACCTGCTGAACATCTTTGTATGGATTTTTGGTTGTATCTTGATATGCCCATCTTGGAAAGATTCCCTTTCGCGGGTTGTGTTATGTTTCATGCAATATGTTTGTCGGCTTAGGACGGTTCAAAATCGGACCCACTCTTCAATCGTTTGCCTGGAGCGAAATGCATCTGAGGGTCTAAAACAGGGAATTCAGTCGAGTCACCTGGCATGTTAAAATTATCTGGCTGCTTGTTGGGCAACAAATTTGGGAATATGATTCAATAAACATTCCTTATCATCATAAAAACTTTATGTATTATATATAAACATATTTCAATTAATTAAGCAATCGATTGCAGTTGACAAGCTGAAACCTAGTTTTTGACCCCAAAGGATTGGTTGAAGGGCAACATACAGAAAACATCAGAAGATAATGTTTTTTCCCCTGTGAATTATGGGGTTCCTGCAGATGTTCCATTCAACCAATTCTGAAACCAATCTTGTGCTCTTGTCGTTGTTTCACTCCGTGATTTCAAAAAATGATTCTTCACTTGATTTCGCTTGGCATCATCATGCCAACTGATGCCAACTGATGGCATAAGGGAAAAAATACAGCTTGTAAATTAGATCTGGCTGGAAAGAAATACCCTCTGGTAAACTAACATAACTATGGGAAATCACCATTTTTAATAGGAAAATCCACTACTTCAATGCCCATTTTCAAATGCTACGTTTAATTACCAGAGGGTATGTTTGTTTGGGATCATCATCATCCCAAAGCGGGATCAAAAGAACGCAAAAGTCTTCAAACCAGGAACCAAGAATCGATTCTTCACTCAATCGACAGGTTTTAGGACGTTGTAAGGGAAAATCAATACAGGAAACTGATGGTCTTTACATGTTTTCACCCTCTAGAACGGAGGTTTCAAAAAAAACATCCTCACCACCAGATGCCTTCTCCAGGCAAGACATTGGAACTCACCAGAGGCAGAAATCGCCGAACGTGGCCAAAAGGATTGCTTTGCAGCAGTAAGTAAGTGATGGCTCCCACCACACTGGCACAAAAGCAACCCCAGTAGGCCACCACGTCATAGCTTTGCGGCAACCTATATGGCTAGGGATGGTGTCATCAAGTGCTGAAGCCAGGTTCACCAAAAATACCACACCCCAACCTATTGATTGGGGTGAGGGATTTGCAATTTGTGGATTCTCGTGCGTCCAAAACTAAAAAAATGATTGAACTCAATTCTACGTTACCATCAACCATGAGAAGCTTGCTCAAACGAAGCCCCCCTGAAAGGCAAAACAACCAAAATAGAGGGGGTTGAAGGGGCCCTGGCTGAACAGTTTTCTCACTGTATTTGATATGGGTTGATCTTAAAATCGGGGATGCCCCCAATTATAGCCATTTCATCAGCAAAACAATGATGAACCAATGGATATATAGAGGTAGCCTATTTTTAGACAAACCCATACAGAGCTTAGTTGGAAACCTGGCGACGGGACTCGGAAATCCCCATTTTCAGTAATGGGACCACCGGTTGGTCCAGAGTAGATTGACACGGATTCTGGTGTAGCACCCCCAAAAAAAAACAGAGGGTATTAAGAAACGACATGGGTACTATATGTTCCTATCATCCATTTTCCTTCAATGAACCAGCTTCACGCTTGGAATTCTGCTACTGTTCGGTGTCATCAAACATGGCTGGCTGGGAAATCCTTTACAGAGGTTTATAATGGTTTATATCACGCTTTCAAAGGGAAGATCATCCATAAATTGGTGATTTTCCAGCAAACCATGTTTGATGACACCGGAGGGCACTTCTTGCATCTTTGGTGAACTCTCAAAATTCCCCTGGGTCCAAAGTTTCGCAGATAAAGACCCAGGGTTGAATCCTATCATCTCCCACCACGCGGCACCGTTCGCAACACGAACCAGCCCTCCCAATTTTGGCGTGGGTTACCCGATACATCAGCTAATTGGCAGGATATTTATCCATAGAAGTCTGCTTTCAAATGCCAACATCAAAACCATCACTATACCGCAGGAATATGGGCTGGTCCATTTTCATCAACTATTAAATACCTTCTGATAGTCAAACCTGGCAATGGACAATTTCCTATTTAGTTCGATGATTGCTATAAACCTCCGTGGCTAGTTTGGGAAGTTCCCAGCCATGTTTGATTTCCAAAGGGTACAGTCATTTCCACCTGACATTTTTGTCCATCCGCACCACTTAGATTTGAGGCTTCCGAAACATCTCGTACTGACCAGGCAACTGACTAAGTCTATGGCCCATCTAAGTCTAAGTGGGTAATCACCATCTATCCCAGCTATGGGTAGATATGGATTATTTGCCACTACCCATTGTTTATCTATACTCCTATTGCCCATCTATACATACATGGAAACACTGTAATACATACATGTATATACATGTGTAACCTGTATATGACTTTTGACTGGGTTATACCTACATTTCATCAAGCATATCTCCATTTATAGTTGTCCATCCGAATCTCCCATTATCTGCCCAATTTTCCCCATACTTGGAAGTGCAGCTATAAGTCTTCACGTGAATATATAAGCATAGTTGTAGGGGTCAGTTATATCCGAACTTGTGGTTTTTAATTCCCATCGTTATATTGCAACTTCAACCCTGACCCGACCTGACAAGTAGCGAATAAATCACGTCAAAAAAAATCTACACTTCCCATCATCTCCCCAATTCTCCCCAAAGTATAACTGGGGGATCCCCAATAGGTGGATGGGGTATTTCATGGGAAATCCGTGAAAATCCGGATTGAACATGGATGATTCAGGGCTACCCCCATAACTCAGGAAACCTCCATTTTCCACCGCGGCACATGAGTTCCAGTGCAAAGATCACGCCACCGATGGGGGCTTCAAAGGTACAGCCGAAGCCCATGGCGCAAGCCGCCAGGAACCACTTTGAGACCACGGCGCCCAGGTCCGAGGAGCCTCACGAAGGGGGGGGGGAAATCGGGAAATGGTAGGGAAAATAAAAGGAAAACTCAGGAAAATACATGGAAAACTAGGGAAACTGATAGGATGCCTGATGGTTTTGGAGCAAAAGAAATGTTAACAAAAGTGATAAAACCGTGAAATTGATTGGAACATATGGCGGCTTTTGGAATTTTAGTCTTCGGATGTCTTAGGGAAGGAAAAGGCGCGAAAAAAATGATCACGGAGGAAAGGGATAGAAACTACAATGCCCCAGTGTTGGGATTCCAAGCATGTGACTCGGAAGGATAGCGCGGGCGTCGTCTGAGTGGTGCGCGCACAGCGGCAGCAGTGCGGCGCAGCACAGGGGTTCAGTTCACACAAACTTGTTTGTGCGCACTTCGAAGTGGGGCGGGGGAGTCCAACATCTGTGGTCCTCCGCAGGCTGCCGAGTAAACGTTAACAAGGGAACAGGCAAGGTCAGCCTGTCACTTTGCAAAGCTAGGATAACGTAAAAAAGTTCCTGCGAAGCGGGTGTACGCAGGGCACCACATGGCTCCACCCAAACATTTGCACGGCATGCGCTCTCCGTGCCTGGCGTGGAGAGTATAAGGATCACCTGAGCGGCTGTAGCGCCCATAAGTGGAGCCATCAAGGTAGCCAATCGGCGGGCCGCATCCGAAGGCCATTGGAAACACAGCAGGATAATCACAATAACATTGGAATGTTCACAACATTCACAACGTAGTTCCATTCGGTCAGGTGCTGCACTCCGTCCCGTCCACACTATTGACATGGCCAAACCCATCACACTGATCAAAGCCGTTGATGGCCTGATGAAAGGAATAAAGCTCCAAGAGAGTCCAAGGCAACCCAGAAGGCTGTCATACGAAGTGGTGTGCAACCCAATCTTTTGCGAGCGCATATGGCACCCAGCATCCACGATCCATGGCAAACAGTCTGGTCAAGGTGGGGTCGATAACAGCCGCGCCACTGGAAGGACTTGACCCACACGGCTGACTCGAAAGGATAAAATAGGAATGAAACAAAGAAACATGGGCGCGCAACTTCCCAAACTGGTCAGAGAGGGTTAGAGGTTTGGAGTTCAACTGTCTATGCAATGAAGAGGACAAAGAAGTCGACAAGTTCACCACCAAATTTTGGCCAGCAAACATGTTCGTAATTTAGACATCAGTTTTCCGGGGTTCTATGCTCCAACAGGATACCTACTATTTCAACCGTTCCCATGGCGACGTCGCAGCATTCGCACTACGCCTGCCCCATGAGGGCCGCTGCTGACGTACTTGTCGAAGAAGTCACGGTTCAGCAGTCGCACTACGCCTCTGTCACAGTCCAAGAAGCGGATGGGATGATGGTCCATGTTCAAGCGTGTATATTCCGGCAAACCCAAGAATATATCTCAATGTTTCACAGGTGCAGGTAAGATATGATCAAACAACACACATGGTTAACCATATTAACCAAATATCATATATATTATATATAGGAGTAAATGATAAGAATCAACAGTATGTATGGTCTATCATCAAGGTTTTGTCACACCTCCTGGATCATTGTGGCATATTGTGGTTATGGCATGCCTGAGCCTTTTTTTTGTTTTTCTCAACGGGACACCACATAAGAACAACTTGGATCAAATGGTTAGGGAATATTTGCAGGAAATGCAGATTTTATTGCATGGAACTAATTAGAAATGTGGTTTCCTGCACATCTTCTTTTCATCCAATTCTGCGATATTCTGGGATGACCTAGTCGCGATTCAGCTTCATGGTTACTGGGATCGCCTATCATAGCCTTGGTCAACACACCCAAAACATATGTCAAATATATGTAATATATACATATATATATATATATATGTATAGTCACTTAAGACTTAAGACTCACATCTTCTCGAGCAAGAAAAAAGCAATGTGGGATTCACCCAATGCCATCTGCACCATCCCATTCACCAACCCGGGGGAGCTCATGTCAACATCCCAACACCCCGGGGCCCGGCACATGCCGAGATGTGCACGTTCGGACCATCTTTGCCCATCGGCAGGCCGGCCGCAATGCCCAACGTCATTGACACCAGTTTCACCAGCAGGACCTAGGGATGGGGAACCGTGGTACCTGGCGAATATCTGTGAAACATGTTGCTTCAAATGGTGAAATAATTGTATGCCAATTTGTTGTGCGCTGACAAGCCATATTGCCAAACATTGGGTTGTAGCAAATGCTAACATGGTTTCTGTATGTTACTGTAGCTTATTTTAGGTAGCGTTCAAATGATTTTGTCGTCAATGAAAGCCAGGTAACGCGGAGGCTCAAATAGTTGAGGATAACTTTGCCAAAAAGCATGGCCTGAAGCGGTCAGGATATTTGATCAAAGCCCTGCAGAAATTTGGGCCACCACCGAGAGAAGTTGGTGGGTTAACCATCAAGAGCGCTGATTTTCACCATCAAAGATTGTGGTTTGAACCATCTAGACCCCCTAAAAATGGTCTAATGATGAGTTTGAGATGGTCTAACCAAAAGATATTGTGGTTTGACTAGTTGAAAGATGATGAAAGTGATGTTCAAAAACTCCAAAGCCGGACATGTATGGAAAATCCCTTGGTTATGTATTGAAAATCTGTAAAATTTCCCAGTCATACGTGGTGTTTCAGTGTTTTCGCTGGGTTATTACCCACCAGATCCACAGTTGTACCAGTTTTTTTTCATGGATTTCAAACCGTTAGTAACCATTAACCGTTGTTTTTTCATGGCTTATTAGCCATTGAACCATGCGGCTTTTAATCCTTAAACATCATTGAACCATTGTTGTTCACCATTGCTTTTCATCCGTTCTTCACCACTAGCCACATCATGACACCCATCTGATTTTGAAAAATAGCTTATTCACTTTATTCAACCATGGTTTTTCATGGCTTAAAAAACCACCAAAGCCTCTGGTAAACTAACATAACTATGGGAAATCACCATTTTTCATGGGAAAATCCATTGTAAATGGCCAGTTTCAATAGCTATGTTAGTTTACCAGAGGGTAAAGCCTGGGATTTTTCACAGATTCACCACCATCCGCTGCGGCGCCGCGGCGCCTTCATCTCGGGGAAGCCGCTCCCTTCGGCTTCCACGGTGCTGGCGGCCACGAGCCGCGCCAGCACGGCCAGGCAGACGTTGAAACACACCGCGCAGAGCAAGAGATGGGGCGCACCCAGGGTGAGGGGCCTGAGATGGCTGGGATGGCCTGGGATGGCAGAAATTAGGAAAATGAGGCTTCAAAGAACTTGTAGGGATGATTTGGAGTGGATTTTTTTTGGATGACACCTTCGAAGATGGTGTTTGGAGTAGGGGAACATGAGGTTTCCAAGCGTCCATCTTAGGAGAATCTTAGGAGTCTTGGTCGACTTGGGCCATGCTTCGAAGGGCCCGTACAGGATGATGATGATGCTTTCTTTACACAAAAATGGGGGCGTCAAGCCTTTGTAGTGATAGACAAATTGCACATGGCAGATGACTCAAATAACATGAGCAATAGGGATTTTTCATCCACGTTTCACAACTGACATGTCATCTGACCCTAGTAGAATGTAATTCGGGATGTCTTTCAACTGTACCGAGTTGGGTGATAGACCTCATGGCGGGCAAGGAGCTGGTAAGGGCCCTGAACAGAAGGGTGGAAAGAATCTGGATTTTCATGGATCATGGGATGTAACGGGGATACAGGATGGACACAACGGCTTTATGCAACAACATATTATAGAGGAAACTGCTTGGTAAATGCTTATTGTGTAATTTATATATAATAATCCGATCATTATACACTCCACAGTCTACAATGGTGTGGTAACAGGACAGAATATAACAGGACAGAATTTTACCTAGTTGTTTTGCAAAAGTGTTTCACGTGAGGTGCCTTCGGGTTTGTGGGTTGGGGAAACCTGATCGAGGTATTTAAGTCCGGCTGGATGGCCAGTGCAGCAAGAAACGCTGTATGATCAAGGGACATCAATGAGACGAAAATCTTACAGCCTTAGGTGGTCCAAAAAACCATGGCATGGTGGATCGTGGTGGTTTCGGTCTCAACACTTTTGCTCCCCACACCCCAGATACGTTTTTTGTTAGGGGAAATTGGCTAAACGAAGTGACCATGTTGCACCCTCTGGGCAAAATATAGAAGTAACAATACATATACAATACATTAAACAACATCCACTCTTCTGCGTATTAAATAGGTTGGAGCAACCTTGAATGTATAATGGATTATCATGGATTAATATCGATTCAAACTAAAACCCAATCTATTCCCAATTTATTCCCAGTTATCCCCAATCATATACTCCATGTATCGCCATAGATCCCCTATAATTCATTATTGTTGATTTTATACCCTCATTTTTCAACATCAAAGAAAACTCCAAAAACTCAGAAGCCAACAGGGTCTCCACTCTCGACGAGGGTCTGCAGCGACTGGGTCTTCCCATCTCACTTTGACCATCCGTGAACCAAGTATACATTATGATTATATGGAGGTTTCCTCAAAATAGTACCCCAACATGGATGGTTTATCATAGAAAATCACAAAAATTGGATGGTTTGGGGGTATCCCCATGACTTTAGGAAAGCTCCGTATATGATTGACATGGGTGTTATGGTTTTGCCATGCTTTTTCAACACGCTGACTCTGCCATGAATCTTCGTGGCAAAGTGACCACTCAATAGAAATTCCTGTTGATGCACATTCAAGATCATTCAAGTATGTTTTCCAAACAAATAACTACTATAATATCCCTATATTGCAACTGACTTATACCAGGCTTATTACCCACTTCTGCTCTATCTTTTCGAACCACCCCGCAGCCAACTGCAAAAGCTCCACCTATAAAAATCCGCCGAGGAACGAACGCAGTAGACCCACTTCGAAGGTCAAGTGATCCACCAAATACGACAAAGCACTGGAGAGCAGCGCCGCCAAAATCCTGGGAAGTTCGCCCCGGAAAACTGGACAAAAATGCTCAGCTTGGAGAATTTTGTATGGGAAAACAACGAAAACGGAAAAAAAACATCACATGTCGTTCACAATCGGTATGTTTTCCATAATATATATATATATATATAATATCTTAGTACTAGAATCCCTACATTGTAACTGGTTTCCAAAACATCGCCACGGGACAGCAAACTCCAAAAGCGTCGCAAGATCTGCGCTTTGTCCGCCGTTGGATCATCAGGCGCCGTAGTCGTCTCGTGGTCTTGGTGTCGGTCAAGGTGGTGCCCCAATGAATCGCGAAAGGCTGATTTATGAGTCCAATAACCATCAATGACTGACTGTTGGGTTGATGCAGTTTATAACAGTTTATGCAGTTTATGCTATAGATATATCATGATATATCATGATATATCGAAATAGTGAACCAGATTGATACCAGTTTGGAAAGCATCTTAGAACTGGGGGGCACCACGATGTTGGGTTGGAACCTGATCTTTTCTCAAGGTGAGATCTATGGACACCCCCCATGGGAAAGTACCTCCAGGATGGTATGCAAATGATGTTTTGTTCAGGATTTCCAGGCCCCCAACTTTTCGGCATCTTTCTATATAAATAGTATATACTACAATCCCAAGCCATTTCTGAAAGCCCGCCCCTGGGTAGATACGACTTCTGAAATAGTCTGTCACTGTCAACTCCATTTCTTCTACTCATATTCCCAAAGATGATGATTTTTTCAGAACAACCATGATCAACCAGGAAACATCAGGAAACCTTCCAGCATCCAAGCAATCTCCAGCATCACCCAAAAAGTAGTTAAGTGCAACTGAAGAACTGCTGGAGATCCTTGCAGCCAGAATTGTGTTCCCTCAACCGACCGTCGAAAAGGCGACGGTCTATCGGCGTTTTGATGAGCAGCACGGCCCACACGGGGCCGCGTCGAGAGCGTTGCGCAGCTGACCTTTCTTTTGAGCTTTAAATGTGAAACTGTCGGGAAGGTGTACAAGGCAAACCATGCCACAACGGTCCATCAATGTCAACGTGTCATCCTTGTGTATAATTGAGATCAAAACGAATTCCCGTTCCCACGCATTGGATGCCCATGCAAATCGATTCCCATCACTGGGGTAACCATCTAGCATAGAGGTCTGTTGGTCATATCACCATAGATTTTTTTCCAAATATACCATCTGGTAAACTAACATAGCTATTGAAAATTGCCATTTATAGTGGATTTTCCCATTAAAATTGTGATTTTCCATAGTTGTGTTAGTTTACCAGAGGGTATCCCCATGATATTCTCACCAAATCCCAGCATTTTTGGGGGGGGCACCACCTGGCCACCCCTGCTGGGCCCCGGGGCCGCTTGGGAAAGCTCGGCGTCTCCGCCTTTTTGAGACATCAGGGGGATAACCATCACCCAACATATGGTATCAAATGGTACTCGCGTTTGGGGTGATGAATAGTGATGAATGATATTCTGGAAGTTTTCTGTTCTTGTGCTACTCATATTATATTCCACGGGTACCAATTTATGGTAATTACACTATGGTACCCATGAAAGTGGAGCTGATGAGATCAAATGGTCATGCATGAAACCAAGTCTTCACTCAAATAAGGGACCCTAAAATCTAATGGTGTGTCATTATATTCCATATTGAAATCATTCTCCTTTGAAGATTCATGAATATTCCCCATGTTTGAAATATCCCATACGTGCCAGGGTCAAAACATAGTAAAGGTTGTGTGGTCATGCAAATTGACAATAGAAATCCAAACATCATGAATATAATATAACTTAGGATTGATAACCATCCCCCAATAATATGTGTGAATCTAAGTTAATGTCTGACCATGATTGGTCATATACAATATATATATATACATATAAAACTATATATACATCCCATTATATCCCGCTATATATATATATATATCCCTGGTAATATCACATTGAATACAGTAATATGTTTTGCTATGTCTTGCTGCTTGAACCGAACTACCTCAGGTCATTAGCTCCATGGCTTGCAGGAAAATCCTCCAGCAATACTTCGATGATTTTCCCATTGAGCAACACCCCCATGGCTAGTTCTGGGATTTCCTAGCCATGGAGCTGATGACACCGGAGTGTGTCAACCAATATTCCATCGAATATTCCAATCATATTCCATTCATATTCCATTCTATCACCATTCAAAAACCACTAATAGTGGTTAAATTCCATTAGATCACCATTTATAATAGCTTAAATCCCATTAAATCACCATTTGTAGTGGTTAATTCCCATGAAATCATCATTGTTTCTTGGTCAACTCCCACTTTAAATCACCTCAGGGTGACCTGCACCATACCAACCAGCTGCATCTGGTGCGTAACTTCCAACCCCCGACGACCTCCATGCAGTTCAAGATGGCTTCGACGCCTCGCGGACAGTGTCGCGGTCGAAGTGGAGGAAAGAACTGGGTCAACTTGATCATATGCTGGTTTCATGTGCCTCAAAATGGGGATATACCCAAGTTGGAATATTTGACCATGGAAAATCCCGAAAAAAATGGATGATTTGGGGATACCCCCATTTAGGACCCCCCATATGATGATATGTATATAATATAACTTATGACATATATAATATTAGAATATATTAGAGACTGTATAATATGTCACCATTTTGGAATATGATATGTTTTTGGAAGGCCAGAAAAATCAAACACACAGGAAAATCAAGCACAAACAGTGTAAAGATTCCAGGATGGGAGGTGTAAAAGAACATGAAGCACAACAAACAGAAATGGAACCTGGGAACTGGGATGGAACAGTTCACCATGTGACGTTCCCAGGATTCTGGTCTTCTGCAAAAATCCACTGAAGCTTTAAACAACCTGGCGGCTGGAACTTTGGGAAGGATTGACCTGATCTTTCCTGCAGATTCTCAATCCATCTGGATGATTTTTTCCATATAAGTCACCAATCTGAAAATAGTTGTCATCATATGGACAGCTATGTGGATAATTTGCCTTGTCCAATTCCAGTGACGTCACAAAACGAGGTCATGATCAAATTATTATCGAATTCATCCAATTATTATGAATGGATCATCTGGAAATCCCCGAGTGATTTGTTAATCCTGTTTCAATCCCATATTAGTATCACTGTGACCAACCAACATGGGGAATCCATTGATTGGTCTATTCCCAATTTCTGCGGGGATTTCCCCTGGGCTCCCCCAGCTGATCAAGGGCCTGGGGCACTGGAGCCCAGAACCCCTGCTGGTTGATGATTGGTTCCGGGGATCATACTACCCTCCGGTGTCATCAAACGTGGCTCGGAAGTCCCCGAACTGGAGCTGTTTTTATTGGAAAATCATCTATAAATGGTTGATTCTCATTGTCCAGTATCAAAGTCCCTATGAACCAAGCATTGTCATGACAGAACAACAATTCTTGAACACTGCTCACAGGGGCTTTGTCATGGTCCACCCTCAGTTACGGCCATGAATATTGGTGGAAATAGAGATCAGCCATCAAAATTTGGGACACACACACACACAACATTCTCAGTCAAAGCCCCATGTGGGGATGGGTCAAAACCTATGAATTTATCAATTCTAATGGGATGAACATCCATAAATCCCAGCTATCTTTGGGGTGAACAGAAGGTACCAGGGTTTTGACTCATGGCCATGTCATGTTTCGAGATCTGGTGGCCTACGTCAACTATGGCGCCAGTGGCTGGATCATCGACGGAATCCAAGGCCCATGTGCCAACTGACTCAATGACGACTGGGGATTTGGAAAAAAAACAAATGGCACTCCAGAAACTCGAAAACCTCCATTCTTGTAGGTTTCACTTGGAGGTCTCACACTGAAAATGTTCAGATCTCCTTTGCGAATGAGATGAAGGGGGCCACAAAATGCCAGACCATCGATTCCCAGTAGGTAACTTCAAATCAATAGTCAAATCGACAGGTAAAATTGGATGGTTCAGTAATTACAGTACCATATTTTTTTTGATATTTTTTGTTTACCATTTACCAGTGTTTTTTTCCCCTTATTGTCGGAACTATCTCATATTCTTGCTGCGTTCTCCATCGTGAGATGATAAGAGGTATATCCCCAGTTTCAGACACACCAAAATCGTTTATCGTTGGCGACGTCCCATGAAATATCCCCCATGTTTTTCCCTGTGTTTACCGATTCAGCTAGAATCTGTAAAAAGGTTTTGTCCCCATTTACAGCCTTTTCATCCATATATATATATATATAATTATATCAATTATAGATATAAATATGCATACCAATTTCTAGCTTGAAATCGTCTCTGGGCCCGCGGGCGCGGTACCATCAAGGAGGTCGCAAATGGAGAGGAGCAGCACTGGCAACCTTCAGTACCAGGTGAGCGGAGATCAAAATCCCCAGTGAAGCAGGTAGTATATGATCCTACTATACTATATAAATCTATATAACATCTTAAAACATCTTATAACATCTTATAACAGTGTATAACCTTGGTGGTTTGTTAATTCTTTGCTAAAGTCTGACTCTTAGTGTTAAATGAATGGCAAAACCATCTAGTCTTAAAGAAACTGAGAGAAAACCATGATTGGGGCATGTCATATGATGTCATCCACAGCAAGTCTCAGATTTGGGCATTTGGAACCTATTGCATATCATTCATATCCCACTGTTGCAATTATCTCCTATCATATGGTAAGAACCCATTTTCTAAACTCATGAGCAGATTTGAAATTACATCCCATTTTTCGTTTGTTCTGTTAAGGACCCAATTTTGCTGATTACATCAGCCTTCATTACCTAATCGAATAGTTTTTAACTCGAGACAAACAACAAGGTAGTCTTGATTCATGTTTCTTAATTTGCTGGAATCTATCCCATTCACACTTAGCAACACATCACATATCCGGAGGTTTCTTAAAATGGGGGTACCCACAAATCATCCAAATCATGGATGACCATCACTTAGCATTGAAACCTATGGTGACTTGGCCCCCATTTTAATAAACCCCATCTCCCATTCATCGTTTGGATCAGCTGATCTCAGGTGCGGCCATGAGGCAGGGCGTCAAGCAGTTCCTTGCCCGTCGAAATCACTTTCGACAGCCTGAAGTGAGGGATCTCACGGAAAGATTTCGGATGGCCTTTAGATCAGTGCCATGGAGAAAAAATCACGTTTATATTTTATATATGTGTATTATAAATATATATATATTATAAATATTATAAATATATATATACTATAAATAAATAAATATATATATATATATTATAAATATTATATTATATATATATATTTGATATTAGACCTTAGGCGGTGGTCACGCATTTAATGCATTCTATGCCCTTTATTGATCATTCTGAAGTGGGGGGGGGTACAATTTAGTAGCAAATGCATTCACCAATTCGAGGAAACCCACCAGGCAGCGAAGGGATTTATTGATCCGGAGCTAACATTCTATATTGTATGTATTTAGTATTCCCCAAATAAATGGACAACAACTTACATTCTGCTTCTGGTCCCAAATCCCAACAGTTTCCCCAGTAGATCTGGGAACCGCTAACAAATGTACATAACACAAGTGGATGTGAAAGGGATAGACATGGATAGACAATAAACATTGAGGTCCCGTAGCCTTTCAGAGTTCAGAATCTGTTCAGATTTGGAATTTCCACCATCTTCCACCGCTAGCCATGTTTTTTTATCCGCATCATTGTGTGGAGTTCTTGTTTTTTGACTTTGCATGCCCGGCGCTTCCTCCGCCTGCGGCCGCCTCCCGCTTACTGACTCTCATCACACAACACAACTCTGGCACAACTGATACCTTCACAACATACATCTACACAACAACTCTTCGACACGCAACTTACCCAACTCTTCCACAACCTACACTTACACAACAACTCTTACACACACAACTTACCCGCAACTTACATTTACGCAACAGCTGTTCCACACACAACTTACCCACACACACACAATTTCTTCCACAACTTTACACTTACACAACTCTTTCACACACAACTTGCTCTTCCTCTTCCACACACAACTTACTCTTCCACTACTCTTCCACAACTTGCACTTACATGACAACTCTTCCACGCACGGCGTGGCACTCGGCGACATCAGCTCCACTCTTGTGTGGCAGGTGTGGCACTTGGTGACATCTGCCTTCCTCTTGTGAGGCAGGTGGGGGGAATTACGGCACTTTTTGACACACAACCTTTTGAAACACAACTCTTTCACACACAGCTTTGACACACACACACACAGCCTTTCACACACAACTCTTTGACCGATTGTCATACACAAATCTTTCACACACAGCACTTCCACATACAGTGCAACTTACACACAACTTTGTCACACAAACACACAGCACTTTCACACACAGCACTGTCACACACAGCACTGTCACACACAAGTTCTTGAACACAGTCTCTCTTCCACCATGTCCTTTCTCTTTCAATGCCTTTACCATCTCATTTTCACATCTGTTTGGTGCTTCTTGAAAGCAGTTGACATGCGGGGTTATCTGGTCCTTTGATTATTGTTTTATTGCTCTCAATACGGATCGGTCTGCACTCTTCAACTTCCGGAATCTGCATAGGGGTCAAAAGTTAGGACACACCAACCCAGATTTCAGCTGGTCGTCCTAGAATGTGTGAACTATGCAAGTCGGTGTTCTGAAAGTCCAATTAGCCCTTCAAAATCTGGAACCTATGCCTTTCCCATGGCAAAGCCAGGTGCGCTTCTGCCCATCTTGTTGCCGAGCCACTCTTTGGCACAGTCTCTGGAACTTCCAGACAAGCGGCCTCGGGACATCCGATTGTTGATAATCCACCTGAAAACTTACCTTCTTGGGACGTTCTGATCGACTCCCAGGACCCAGGATGACCCGAGACCGCCCCGATAGGGTAGGGGTCCCCTACTTCTTCAAGGGGGGGGGGTGGCTTCTTCAAGGGAAAGCTTCTTTGAAGGGAGGTCTTCAGCGCGGGGCAGGCCCCCCCCCCCCAAGAAGAAGAAGAAGGGGGGGGGGCTTCTTGAAGGGGGG
>BGPT01003196.1:24868-46018 GCA_003297045.1 Symbiodinium sp. clade C Y103 | reverse complement strand
GCACGGTGCAAGCAAGTTCTATAGATGAAAAAGGTCTTATAGTATATCCAAAAGGCAACTTCCGCCCCGCCTCGTGCGGGTACTACTGGTATATTTGATTACCCCATGTTATATCCATGAATGGTACTGGTACTTCCCTAATTTTAGTCATTAGTAAGCTGGGGCTTTCATCCAGGGACACCACCAAACACTGATCTCAGGAGGAAGATCGGTGGACCTTTGTCTCGGCTCTTTGGCGTGATGGGTCTGAGTCTGATGGTTTCTGCTGGGAATTTGTGGGGGAATCAACGCCATTGGATGGATAAGAATTTGAGAAGAACCAAATCTCAACCGGAACTTTTAAACATAAGAAATCGGGACCTGAATGACTTGATCCAAACAAATGGACATGTTCCCCAGAAACATGGTGGAACTGAAGCTATAAAAACGCAGATGTTGCCCAACCAGAGTCTTTAAAATTGTACCCGGCACAGTACTTGGACCGAGGAGGATCACATCCGTGGACTGATCGAACAGCTTCGGCATCTCCATTTGACTCTGAATGAACGCAACTTTGGATTAAAGTTGCCATACCACCAATGTGTCAGTGGATGTCAATGGATGTCAAGAGATGTCTATGGCATATTGACCTACATGACTAAATGATGTTGGGGGCAGCACTAGTAGATACATAATGATACATAGTAAATCATAATGATAATCATAGTAAACTATACATCGATGATCTGGGGTTTGAGGGACGGGAAGTGTGTTTCCGGGTGTGGAAATCCACCGCCTGAGCCTAGTGGCCCACGACTGGGATACGATTTACATGGCATTATGGTACAAACACCCCAGTGAAACTCAAAACATTTGGCAAATCCGGGGAGCATCGTTGAACGTTGGTTCCATTGAGCCAAGTGTCATGAAAAACACCATAAGAGACACCCGGGCAAGCTGCGATGTAGGCAAGCAGAAGGCAGCCAAGATGGACATTCGAGCCGAGTTGACCCAGGCAGACCTCACCGTTCAAAATTTCTGTGAAACAACGAACCGGTGTCCAGGTTCGCCAAAGGATTGCATTCAACGTGCCTGTTGGATGTGTTTTTTCACGTCGAGTGGAAAGCCGGGTGAAACGGTGAAACGTCATCCTAAACTGCAAGATGAAGTCGGAACCCTTTGCCATTCCTTCCCGTCATTTTCCACCGATTTCCATGCAAACTAGGGGCGATTCTCCCTCATGTCTCTTCATGTTCCACCCGGCTCCCCACCAAGCATAGTCTCCCACAGAAACATCAGAAACTGGATGAAACTGGATCAAACTAGGCAGTTTTTTAATCTTCATTATCTGTTCTTCATTCTCAATCTGAATCATCCCATCGTTTCGCCTTAAAGCTCAAACGTTGTGACATAGGAACTGGCGCATCTCCATCCCGAGTTGCGCAGCACTTATGGCCTCGTGCAGAAGCAAAAGCCCCTGCCAAAACCGGTGGAGGATGGGACCGCGGCGGTGGAGCAGAAGGGATGTCTTGCAGTCAATGGATGTTGATGTACATAAACCAGAAGGGATGGGCATTGCCAGGACTAAACCAGGGGGGTTCTTGGGGGTATTGTATTTAGGGGGAAAGAATAGATTAGTCCCAAAACAAATTGATTTCATGCATCTAAATTGTTGCAACAACATTTGAGCCACGCTGTAAAACCCTTATGTATTGGTAAGTAACCGGGCGGTGATAGGGATCCGCGTAAGCCAAAACCACCGTAAGTGCCGTGTAAGCCTTGCGTACGCCAATATCCCCGCGCAAGGAAAATCCTCAATTGAGTAAGCAACTTGTAAGCGGGTGCGCAAGGACATCCTTACGACCTTTGAATCTATCAAGGTTTCTAGTAGCACGGCTCATTTGGGATGGGGAGGGGCTGCTAGAATGGTTGGCAAGTCGAGCTTTGGGATGGGGACAGCTGAGATGTATGGATGAGAGAGTGGATGAGATGGTGTGATATGTCATGACATGTCATGACATGACATGATGTTGGATGGTATGTTTGAAGATGTTTGAAGATGTTTGAAGGCCTAACTACAAATAGTATGCAAAAACGCGGCCTCTAGATCGTGTATTGTGAGAACCGGGGACCATGGGCCCCAATGAACTAGCCCCCAGCAGACACACCGCCAGCAACAGGAAAAGAAGGAGGAAGAAGAGGAGGAACAAGAACAAGATGATCGTGTGGATTCCTTCAAGGCTGAACCAAAACCATGGGACTTTGCTGCATGAATTTGCGCCCCAAACCATTGTGACTGAAGAATCATTGGGAATATGGGTTTGTCAGTTTGTCTCGAGCATTTAGTGGAAAAGCCCACAATTTGAGGGTATTTATCATCATGTTCCCGGTCAAGATAGCCATTTGGGAGTATACCGCATGGTTTCTGACACACCCAAATATCAGATTGTTGTAGATTGTTGATGATACATCTCATCAACGTTCCACGAACTGCTGGAACATCATGGAATCTTCAAACAAATTTCAGCCCAGCCTTCCAACGTTTCAGCCCATTCTTCGTTGGTGGTGAGACCTTCCTCTTCGCGCTGAAGTTCAAACACAAAATGTCGGAAGCGCAGTCCGCCACGAAGTTACGACTCTCGGAACTCGTGGGAAGAGTCCCAAAGCTGGGTCAAACGTCAAGAGGTAGTGCTTTCTTCGTTTTGATTTTCAAAAAAAATGCTGAAAAAGTGTGAAACCAAGTTGGTAGGTTAATGATGTTGTCCCCATCAGTTCCAGGGTTTTTACTTTTCGGCATCTATTTGGGGTTGCTATAGTTCATTAAAAAGTCATGCTCAATCATGCTGAATCGATGGGGATTTAAAGAAACCATGAGAAACTCAGAAATCAAAGAAATCGGATTCCTAAAAACTCAAACTGGAAGGACACTTGGCAGTGTTGTTGCGACGACGCAGGCGGATGTTTTTTTGGAGACTGTGGGATGTAAAGTGGGTTGAGCCGAGCATGCTCAACATCGATTATCTCTATGACTCTATGGCAGATAGGCATGACTCAAACCGATTTGTGCTGCATTGGACGCTTCCTGGATGGTGCAGTAAAACAGGTGCAACATTTTACAACATTTATATATTATACAGTATTGTGTATATGTTGTTGATATTTATGTATCACAATTGATCATAAAGATAGCTTCATATATCTACATATTGATATTATGAAATGTGTCATGGTTGTGTATGTGCATGTATGTGTAGCTGTATGTGTTGCCTACCAAACATGCCAGAACATGACCACATTGGTGGGTCCGTACTAATATTGGGCTGGGCTCTTTGCCACGTGGCGAAGACAAGGAGAGACAAAAGTGCAGTTGCAAGCAACCATTGCCAACGCACAGAAGATGATGGGGGAAGACTACGAGCTTCTGAGCTTGTTTTTTTTTTACGGATTTTATGCGAGAGTCCTTATAATTAGGACCTTGGGAAGATGATTTGGATTGATTTTGGGATATAATTGTGTCAGTAATCTTCGAGTTTTAGGGACGGCTGGCCCGAGCAGCAATACTGGGGATCCAATTTTCCATTGTTTTTCTTTTAAATGCAGCACTGTTCGCTGTATGCAAACCATTGAATGAATCATTGCAGCACCTGGAAGAGTAGGAAAAAAATATACGTTCATCACCTGGAACGATGGCTCCCTAAATTGGCTGAGCCGCTGACTTTAGCAATGTGGATCTCAATCGCTCTGAAAAATATTGTTCAAAGAATGAAGTGCAATGAGCCAACGGCCGTTTAGGAGATAAAGCAAGTGCTCCAAGAATTGGACGGCTCTGAAATCCAAAAACATCACCAGTTGATGCACCTGTACCAGGGCTCAAGCATCATTCATATGAATGACACATGCAAATTTCACCAAATGATCGCATGTTCTGATCTGTTGTTCTTCATGTCCGAGGGGGACGAAGAAACTGGAAGACGAGAAGGAGTATGCGCAGACGCAGGTGCACTACATGAGGCGTTTGCACGTGCACATCCAGTACCTGGGATGCCTGGGATGCCGGGTTGAAGCGTAGATTCCATTGGTGGGTTTGATACTTTTTGGGTTCTCAGTCCCCATAAAGTTGGGATATAAGTTATATATTGTTATATAATGTTTTATAACCCCTATAAATCATTATCTAAGTGTTGCATACCCACACCAAAAATGGATTGAACGTGCGACTGTCGGAAGCATGATAGCCATGAGAGGTTGCTGCCTGTTTGCGTAAAGCTATCCCGAACACCTGTGCTGCTGCTGCATACCAGTCGTAAGATAAGTTGGGGTGGCTGAGTCAAACTTTTTTTTTTGTTTTACATTTGAGAAAAGCACCTGTCTTTGTGAATTCCTAGTGCTCATGGTGTTGGAGTCTTCTTGGGCACTCAGCGTGATGGTGTCTATCAGGACTTGTTTTTTGTTTCTTAAAGCTGCACTCAACTGTGACGTACTTCTTTCTGACCCACAGCATGCCGTTGCAAGAATGTGGCCTTCTGCAGCTGGCATTGAGGATGAATGAAAGTGCCACCTATCAGTTGAAGCAGCTCCGCAGTGAACGCGCTTTGAAAAAGGCGCAGCTGAAAGTTGCAGGACGAAGGGGCTGATGGGTGGAGGTTGATAGCTAGTGACAGCAGCTTTGGAATCGCTTCCGCAGCATGTGTTTGCATGATCACCGGGTGAATCAAATCATACACTATAGAGCCACATAGAACCACCAATCTACCTGAAGGAATAGCACGAGATCCAATACGCGGTCGTGTTTTTCCAATTTGGTTGGTGAAATAGCCATTTTGTTGGCTGAACTGAATGATGTTACTTGATCAAGAAATCTCACCTCTTGTCGGTTCAACGGCGAACAGTAGCGGCTTCAATCCCAATCATTGCTAGTTTTACCCTACTTTAAGCCACGTTTGTTGGCTGAATCCCAATTTTTGAGTGAAGCCACCGCAAGGAGTGGACGTGGACCGCGATGAAGCCGACCAGAAAGCCTTGGAGAACGCCGGGGCGACGACGCCGTCACGGGGGAAAGGCAAGAAGGCCAAAGGCGCCTGGGTAGGTTGGTTGGTTAGTAAGTGGGCTTACAAACCGCTTGTAAATGGGAAAAGTCTAGGAATTAGGGACTTACTAGCCAGAGCTATTGACGACTTACTAGGTGGAACGGTCCTCCAAGGACGAGTTCGTGAGAAATAAATGATGCTTAGGCAATCACTTCAGCACCAAATATCTATTGTTATGAATCCGTCCTTTCCCCCCAATATTGGACACCGCTCCAGAAACCATGGTTTAGTAGTGCATGGATATGTATATACACAGATTTGGGACAGTATAGTGGGAGCGTTTAATAATAGGGGCCGGGGGATGTGATTCTGTCTATAATTATCACTATAGACCCTCCAAGTACCTAAAATAAATTGGGTACCCGCCTGTTTAACATAGATGGCGAAAATCACCATTTTCTATGTAACTGTTTATGTATATAAATATATATGTTTTTCTGATATGTGCCCCCCCTGTCATAAGTCTTACGGTATATGAACCCAATTCACTATAATTAGTTATAAGGATCATAAACCAAAGGAATTGGAGATATAATTAAACCTAGTTAGCCGCTAGCCATTTACCGGGCCCTTACTTTGTGGAGGGCCTAAGTACTGAGCACCATCTCAGGCGGCCGCGCCAGCGGCCGCAAGGGCACGGCGGGCTCTGGCCACTCGCCCAACGGCAGCCCCAAGCGAAGTGCCAGCACGCGTAGCGGCAAAGACCAGGAGACGAGGCCAGCGGGGAGGATTGAGTTTTTTTGATGTTTTTTGAGGATTAATATGGTGGAGTTCAATGGTATGCATGATTAACAATCTACAACAATGTTTTTTGTTTATGCTTTTTTGGGGATATGGGGGGCTCTTAAAATGGGGGAACCCAAGTCAGCATGGGTTTCAATACTAATATAGTTTAAATTTGGATGATTTGTGGTGCCCCTTTGGTTGGGTGAATAATATGGATAATGTGGAGAAACCCAATGCCATAAACAATCATTTGGGGGGTGGTTGATATCACCCTCATAAAAACGCTGATTTTGGGGATGGTGTACTATTGGGTTTACCACATTATGGATATTGGTCGGGTTGAATGGGATATATGATATATGGTCAACAATCTGATATTTGGGTATGGTCAAAATCCATTTGACAATCAAACATGGCAATTGAAAATCGTCCATCTATGGCTGATTCTCCCATCAACTATAGTTTGGGGATTCCCTATCCAGCCATATTTGATATCCCAAGGCAACGCGATATAATGCGGATTGAATGATGGAATTGTCTATGGATGTCTATGGTGGTTTCCATACAGAAAGGGACGTTGTGAAGGGCTGATTTTAACGGTGTTTTGAAAGAGACACTAGAAAGCATCTTTGATGAACATATTCATTTATGTTGATTGTGAACTGCAAGTTGGTTCTCTATTTGATCTTTGTGTGTTATCTGGGACAACCAAGAATGCCATGCTTGAACTTGACATTTCCTTATTGTCAGCCAATACACAACTAGTTCCTTCAGATCTTTGTGGAGCGTTAAAAGCTCCCGCTTCATCCTCAATGCAAACAAAGGCTTCTCGAAGGGTTGGGTCAGAATGTGCGCAAACCCTGCAGCTGGTTTCCAGGTACCTTGAGGGGGAGGGAAAAAATATACAAGGTCCCCCCCCTTTGTCCAGACACCTGGACGCTAGCTCCGGCACACCAAAGGCCTCAGCCGCGGGCCTCCTGGCTGGCGAAGGCGTCCCACGCTGCCTCGACCTTCGCCCTGGCGCTGCCAGACTCGAGCCTTGGAGCCCATCGAGAACCACACTATATCACACTATAATTCAGCATTGTTTAAACCATAATTATTAACCATTATCAACCATGATCAGCCAAGATAAAGGTGGTGCTCCCAATTAGAAGATGGTGATTTGACCAGCAAAACATGGGGATTTAATGGGAATTACAGCTGATTTATTGAGAGTTATTGGGATTTAATGGAAATTCTAGCTAATTTATGTTGGCCAAGCTGGTTTAGAACTTGAATTTCAGGAGGGTTTATGGTATATCTATGTTGTTCTATGTTTTAAATGGTGGTTTATCCATAAAGAAACACATTCACGGAAGGGATTCAGCCTTATCTTAAGAAATATGATGATTCCACCATATCTCAACAATCAAACAATGTGACTTATGATGGTACATGAATAGGAATATAATGTGTGAATTAATGATCTTATGCACCCAAGACATGACTTAGATAGATAGATAGATAGATCGATCGATAGATAGATAGATAGATACATAGATACATAGATACATTGGTAGATACATGGATTGGTGGGTTCATGGATATGTTGATTGATTGAAGGATAGATGGATTCATGGATTGGTGGATTGATGGATAGATGGATAGATGGATGGATAGATGGATGGATAGATGGATGGATAGATGGATGGATAGATGGATGGATAGATGGATAGATGAATAGATGGATAGATGGATAGATGGATAGGTGGATACATGGATAGACGGATAGATGGATAGGTGGATAGGTGGATAAATAGGTATGGAATGGATAGATATACGTGTATATACGGTAATGCAGTAGCTGAGGGAAAGGTAATTGAAAGTGCCACTTAATTTGTTTACATGTGTTCTCAACCCATGTTTAGGGGAAAAAAATGAAAGGGCATTTTTAACATGAACAGGAACAGCAACCCTAGCCCATACCATCTTGCTGTGGCTTATTTACTACGGGATTTATATACAGGTTTTTTGCAGGATCTGAGAAGAGGGAACACAGGGGCGGACTGAGGAGCATGAGATGATTTCCAAAAGTTGAGCGCCTTCAACTCTCCAAAAAATGAAATGGTCCGCTCAAGTTTGGTTCACCTTAGGCTCCTCAAGTGCATTGGAAACCTTGAGCGAGCCGCAATGGCGGCGGTTGTATCCCATGATGATGAAGTCGGTCGTTTGTAGTGTCAGAAGTTGACAGATTTGCTCGGAATGTCAACCTTTTCAGAAGCAACGGACAAATCACATGAATATCTGATAATATCTGTATATTTCCGCTTTTTTTGTGTATATAATATAATGTATTCTTGAGTAGTTTTTTTGCCTATTATCACGGCAGGACCCTGAGGTTGGCCTGGACTTTTAACGAGCGTTTGGACCGTACTGATGATGATGGTGATGATGATGACGCTGGCGCTGGTCAACCCAAAGCCTTAAGCCGTAAATGCTAAACCTAATGTAAACCCTAGCCTAGCAGCGTTTTTGTTCCGGGCATCGGGGCGGGAAGTTGTTCATTTTTCTTCAATGAGTGAAGGAGCATTTGGACAATGATGATGATTATCATGTTCGTGGCAATGATTATCATTGCGGAGAACCCTAAACCCTAGACTCCCTAGAGCTTATGTAAACTCTATATAATATAGGTTTATCGTATTGTCCCACGTCTAGAGCATATCCGATCATGTAGTCAATTCACACTTTCTGGCTTGGGCAAGCCTAGCGGTCTGTGCGCATTCTTAGTACTTCCATGTGTGTTTTTATAATGTTGATTTTGATTGAACTTATACAGGCATTGGTATATTTATGTATAGATACATATGTATGTACGTATGTGTGTGTGTGTTTCCTGTATTTATGCACTCTTATACGCATTATCAGAGACATTCAGCAATTTAGATCCGATTTTTTTCACACACTAAATCACCATTTTCCATGTGGTAGATAGTTCAAATCTATCAACTTGTCAGGTGTCCTGTCCGCCTGAGGAGCGAAGCAGGCCGGCTCACCCCAAGTCCGCGTCAGAGTCCGCGCCAGAGTCCGCGCCCGTGTGGCGCCCCACGGTGGGGCCAAGTTGTTGAAAAACATTTAGAGTTGGTTTACCCATGAAACTGGTGATTTTCCATACCTATGTTGGTTTACCAGATGGTTTTAAAATCCCATGTTTTGAAAGGGTTGCATATCCAATTTTTGCTAAAATTGGGAAGCGTTTAATCTCAATTTTGGAATTAGCATGGCAGGGTATGATATCTATATACATATATATGTATATAAGTTGAGATAGAGTTTAAATAGGATTAGAAGTATCTTACAGCCATACACTGGGGATGGTTGAAACATTTATTTTGTCAATTTTTTGTCATTTTTTTGTCATTTTTTTTTGTCATTTCAATTTTGGTCTGTCATTTTGTTTGTCATTTTTTTGTCATTTTTTTGTCGTTTTAATTTTGGTCTGTCATTTTGTTTGTCATTTTTTTGTCATTTGTTTTGTCATCACAATTTTGGTCTGTCATTTTGTTTNTTGTTTGTCATTTTTTTGTCATTTGTTTTGTCATCACAATTTTGGTCTGTCATTTTGTTTGTCATTTTTTTGTCATTCTGGGAAAGTGGATGTTGCATTTTTTTTGTCATTTTTGTTGTGATTTTTTTGTCGTTTCTTTGTCATTTTTCGAAAAAAATTGTCAAATTTCATTGAAAACCACAAAAATATCACAAATTTCTCGAAAAATGACAGAAAAACGACCAAAAAATGACAAAAAAATGACAACCTCTCGAGGAAAATGCAATTTTTGGAATCTGCAAATTTGTCATTTTTGTTGTGATTTTTTTGTCGTTTTTTTGTCATTTTTCGAGAAATTTGTCAAATTTCACTAAAAACCACAAAACTATCACAAATTTCTCGAAAAATGACAGAAAAACGACAAAAAAATGACAAAAAAATGACAAATTTGCAGATTGCAAAAATTGCATTTTCCTCGAGAGGTTGTCATTTTTTTGTCATTTTTTTTGTCATTTTTCGAGAAATGTGGGATATTTTTCTGGTTTTTAGTGAAATTTGACAAATTTCTCGAAAAAAACAAAAAAAAGACAAAAAAATCACAACAAAAATGACAAATTTGCAGATTGCAAAAATTGCATTTTCCTCGAGAGGTTGTCATTTTTTTGTCGTTTTTCTGTCATTTTTCGAGAAATTTGTGATGTTTTTGTGGTTTTTAGTGAAATTTGACAAATTTCTCGAAAAATGACAAAANTTGTCATTTTTTTGTCGTTTTTCTGTCATTTTTCGAGAAATTTGTGATGTTTTTGTGGTTTTTAGTGAAATTTGACAAATTTCTCGAAAAATGACAAAAAAACGACAAAAAAATCACAACAAAAATGACAAATTTGCAGATTCCAAAAATTGCATTTTCCTCGAGAGGTTGTCATTTTTTTGTCATTTTTTTGTCATTTTTTTTTTCATTTTTTTGTCGTTTTTCTGTCATTTTTCGAGAAATTTGTGATATTTTTGTGGTTTTCAATGAAATTTGACGAATTTTCTCGAAAAATGACAAAGAAACGACAAAAAAATCACAACAAAAATGACAAAAACAATGCAACATCCATTTTCCTAGAATGACAAAAAAATGACAAACAAAATGACAGAACAAAATTCTGATGACAAAACAAATGACCAAAAAATGACAAACAAAATGACAGACCAAAATTAAAACGACAAAAAAATGACAAACAAAATGACAGACCAAAATTGAAATGACAAAAAAAATGACAAAANAAAAAATGACAAACAAAATGACAGACCAAAATTAAAACGACAAAAAAATGACAAACAAAATGACAGACCAAAATTGAAATGACAAAAAAAATGACAAAAAAAATGACAAAAAATTGACAAAATAAATATTTTGGTTTTTCCAGTCTTTGGCTGCCCAAGATACTTCTAAANAATTGAAATGACAAAAAAAATGACAAAAAAAATGACAAAAAATTGACAAAATAAATATTTTGGTTTTTCCAGTCTTTGGCTGCCCAAGATACTTCTAAAAATAGGATAAATATGGAACTTGAATCAATCAGGTTCTAGGGGTGATTTGACTACTAGATATGGCCTTTGGTTCTATTTTTACGTTTTGGGGTGTAATCAACCCTGAAGAAATTAGCAAAGGTTGAAACAAGCAAACTGCTGCCGTCAAACTGCTTTCCTGTGAAAGTCATTGGACACCGTGGTCTGTTGTGAAAGTCATGGGCCTCTACCCTTGGGGCCACTCTAGATATTCTGTATACATGCTTTGCGCTTGGAATGATCAGTACGAAAATCGTGCTTTATCTTACATATATAATATATATATTTATATAATGTATATATATATATATATTATATCTATATTATTGTATTTCTATATATATATATATCTATATTATATTATATTTATCTATCTATATATATATATACACATATATATATATATATGCGTACCCCCCTCCTCCCATCGTTCCTTGACCTTCCTGGCCCCAGGTCGACCCTGCCTCAAATTGGTGAAGAGGCTGTTGGCTCCGTGGGACGCGCCTCGGTCTTCTTCAAAGAAAACCATTCTGACCGGTCCCGGTCGTATCTTGACTGCACGGGGGCAAGTTCGGGGCAAGGGATGAAAAGTTGAGGGGGCTATGGTTGGCTGGGTAGATGTTTCCCTTGAAAATTCCATTTGGAACCCCCGAGACCTGAGTTGATGATTTTTTTGATTTGAACTGTTTGAAGGTTTTTGATGTTGGCGGATACGTCACCTCTGCTTGTGGGATTTGACGCCTTTTCTATCTAAATTGAACTCATAAATCCACTCAGTACAAGACAGTCCATGTAACAACAGGCATTATGAGAGATGCAGCTGTGACAAGTAAGGCTCGACAGACTTGTTTTTTTGTTTTCGCGATGTGGGATTCGAATGGATTTGACAGATGTGCGTGCTGTATAGCTTTTAGAGCCAGCGATTTGTCCCTGGCAAGAGCAATGAACTCAAAGGATTGCTTGGCTAAATACTCTTGTGCCGAAGCCTCCGAATTCCTGAGATACTTTCCGCACACAAATTTTCCCTTATATTGAAGTTGGCATCAGCAAAGGTAAAGTGATCAAGAGTGGCGCGTTTCAATTAGAATGTTTGATCACTAGTCATGGGAGCGTCATGTGACCCATTCAAAAATCACATTCATCCAGTTTATATCATATCATATATGTATACTACTGCTAATGTCTAAAACCCAGTATGTTGAAGCCCATGGTTGGAGAAATTATGGTTTATGATACCATGGTGGTATAATTTCATGTGGGTCGATATGGGACAATCAATATACCATCCCCCCAACTGACGCAATCCAGAAGAATCATGTTTTTACTTTTTTCACTTGCCATTTCAGGTATATACCTAACTCGAGGTATCTACCATAATGAAAGGTGCATGTGCTCGGGGATGTGCCCCAAAAATATGGTTTCAAACGAGGTACATTCCCTTCATTAGTTTAGGGTCCTGAATTTCCCCTTGAGTTACGTTGATTCTATGGTTCATCAACTCAACAAAAAAGATTCAACCATTGCAGTAACTATACTCAATGTAGGTCAATGAATTTGATTAATCATAATATTAACAAAACCATCGATTATACCACATTCATGGGAATCATGTGTTACATCTTGATGGATTTATTCTTCGGCACACCTGGATTGAAAACAAAAAAACTACTTTATGATATATGCAAACATGTATATATATATATATATACACATATACATGCATATTTACATGCCCTGAAAAATCAGACATATTAATTATCCGAATTCAGGATATATCTGAAAACATTTCAGGATATTTGTCCAGGTTCACCTGAAAAAAACATATATCAGAACTTTCTCCCATAGTCATATCATATATATCATATATAGACAGATAGCCTCACGATCCTGATGAATCAACATGAATCAACCATTAATATTGATGTTTTTTTTTTTTAAATATCCCCATGAATCCAGCATTGTGAGGTCCTGCTTTAGTCCTCAGCGCATTTTTCCAGGTCCTCGGAATCCTCGGGCATTTTCGTCCCAAGGTGCGCGGAGCAGGAATGGCTTTGTTTGGCCATGAAAAAATGATGATTTAAAGGGATTTCCAATAAGATTTTAACCATCAAATATGGTCAAAATGAGGTTTTACCTTTTTTAATGGGATATGAATGGGGACATGATGGTTTAGAACATTGTATAACCAACGAACTGTAACTAATCCAAAGATTAATGGGTTTGCAATGGGATATAATGGGATATACTGGGATTACGATGGCTTATATAACGGTTCGATAATCCGTCTCCGGTTCATATTAAACACCCCGCGGAAACCATTCTGGATGTAGGGGATTACATGTGGGACCATAGGATGGGGGCATTTTAATTTTTGAGGGTGGCATTACCGTGGTTGATTCTATACCCATTATTGGCTTCGATTTTTGTCATTGCCATTTTTTCGAGATTCTTTGAAAATTAGGAATCCCTAAAATCAATTTGTTTGTCGTTATTTTCTGTTTAAGAATTGTAGAATTGCTGTTTCGGGGTGCCTTGATATTCAGATACACCCAAATGGATATGTAGGGATGAGCTAGTCCAGAGGGAATAATTTCTAATAGTTGCTGTGAATATCAGTGGGCATTGGACATTTTCAGGCTGGTGAGTTACGATGATTGATCCAGAAAACTCAGGATTTACACAACAAATTGGATTTATATCACCGGCCTGAAATGGGGGATATGATGTCACCTGTGTAACGTGCAAGTCAAAGGGTTTTCAACATGTGTTTGCATTTTGTTTACCAAACTGGTACCTAGTTTTGACTTTTACATTTTTGGGATGAGTGGCTCACCCACATTGATGCGAGACATGGAATAACTCATCACTGAGTTTAGGCAGTAGAAATGGAAGTAGAAACGATATCGAACTGGAAGTCCAATGATACGTAGTTTGGGCTTATTTGGTTAGTCCGCCCCCACGCAAAGCAAAGAGTTGTTGGTGATTAATGGTGATTGTAACCATCTGAATATATATATATATACATATATATATAATATACACCTAAGTATATGGAAAGGGCTTATTGATTGCAAGAATTCCTTCGCTTCTTGTGACAAAAACACCAAACAAATCCAGTCCTCAGTGCTCAGACATGGTATCCATATCTTCCATTGCAGATGTTTTCGCGCATTTGGCACTCAAGAGGCACCAATCATGGGCGAGCGGCCCCATTCCTTTGGTGTTTCGGCATGCTTCGGCTCTTCTGACCCTGACATTCTGAAAAAAACAAAATGGCATTTGGCGTACCTGTTGGCCAGTGTTTGTTCATCTTTTAGTTTTGCATTCTTGTGAGCAACAACCACGTTCACCCTGGGAGGACAGTTTTTGCGCCATCCTAAGGCCAGATCATTCATGGAGAAATATGATGCCAGGATTGGTTCAATCACCAATCCTATAGGGCTTCGCATTTTGCCATTCCTGCACGGGCCCTGTTTCGCACGCAAGGCCCAGTTTGAAGAAGCGCAACACCATCGACCAGCGGAAGGAACAGCTCCTTCGCCAGCATGTCCCAGCGATTCGAATGTGAACAGGAACCAAAGAGGCGGGTCCACGCCTTGGATCCATAACTTCATTGGTTGGATATTTACCACTAACCACCACTTGGAAGAACGAATCTTATATAATTAGTCATCATCTATTTTGTTTGCCAGCCACTTCCTTTAGGGCTATAACTAAATCAGGTCCCATTTGGGACATCACCCAGTTGGAGGAATCCCACTAGCTCCAAGGCAGAGAGATTGCCAGCTATCACTGGCCAACATGTTTTGGCAAGTCATGGATTTGTTTGTTCACATGTACAATATTAGTACTATAGATATACCATTATAATTCATTTTCTACATGTGCCTATAAAATATACCATGATATACTATATACGGTACATGCAGTAGATATCATGATTTCTCATGCCTCACTGCAGTTCCCAAACTCCAACCTTCATCAGGAGGGCCCATTCAGGTGGAGGTACTGTCAGTGCATAGAGGGCGTGGTACAGGCCGTTCTTCTCTTAAAGTAAGCCTTACAAACATCCCAGCAACCAATCAACAATGTGAAAACATGGCGGTTTTATGGGATTAGAATGGGATTCATGATGCTGCGCCCGTTGCTCGGCTAAGTTGGTGTACTTCACTAGGCATCCCAGATAGCCTAGTGGGTAGTTGCTATAATTTAGTAATAGCCAAGTCAATCTTCAGTGATATGTATGGAACATCCCTAGTTCTGGGTTAAACGCGTTTTTTTTCCACTTATATATTTTGTCTAAAATATTTATATATTTATATACAGTAATACCATATGCCCAGTGATTATCCATTTACTAGCTAGCTCATTAACTACCTCCATGGCCTATCTTCACCAGTGTAAGTTGTTTTGCAAACCGCATGACTTATTGATGTTGATATTGATATACGACAAAGACGTAGCTAACGGACTGGGGCACCAGCGCTTCACCACCTCCCAGGTTCTAACAATCATATCAAAGTCTTATTAAGTTAAATCCCAGCATATACATAGGGGTTTCCTAAAATAGGGGTACCCCAAAATGGATGGTTTATAATGGAAAATCCTATTGAAATGGATGATTTGGAGGTGCCCCTATTTCAGGAAACCTCCATATATATGTATTTATATGTATATGTATATATATATATATATATATATATATTTATGTACATATATATATATATATATATATATTGTGTAGCCTCTCAACATATCCCTAGATCTATGGCATAAGCGGTGTACCTACCTCCACGTTCGGAACCGCAGGAACCACCGGGCCGTCCCAGGTTCAACCGTCTCTTCACCCAAACCATGCAACGACGCCTGCGCACGGCCACGGACAAAGGCGCGGCGCTGATCTTCCGCAAGCGCCTCGGTCGACGTTCCGCCGCGGCTGGAGGATCATCGGCGAGAGAAGCAGTGGTTAGTAAATGAAGTTATAAGATGTTGGCCATAGATGGGAGAAGCACAGTTACCATAGTAAGCCGATAAGTGTTCAAATAGATTCAAATAGTTCAAAGCCATTTCAATCCATTTGCAGATGGGAGATTCCACTGAATGGAGGGTTATTGTCCCCACTATTTAGCCACGAGCCGTGGGATGATCCTCCAAGTACGTGGGGAAGATAGGTTGTTCCCCACCCAAAAAATTCGGATTTCAGCAATCAGAATTTGTATCGTTTTTTGATGTACGACATCTAAGTGGTTTTTTTTGCCTGGGTGAAGTGTGGTTCATGGTAGATCCAACTATCGTTCATGAGGTGGAGCTGAACCGTCAAACTATAGGAGCACCACCTCCTATCTATGTGTGAAGATGTATGAAATAATGGATTCACACATGGTGCAACTACGTATCTACCATTGTACATGACTATGGTCTTTACTTTCTATATATATATATATATATATGTGTGTGATTAAATATGTATATATATATAATATAATATATATATATATATACAGTATATACATACAGGTAAAACGATGGAAGGCGTTGTTTGTTTTGGTTGTTGTTCATTTCCAGCGAGTCATGGTTACAATATGGCACCTTTTTTCTTCAAACAGTTTCCAGCGGGAGTCCAAGTCCCTCATACTGCGGGGTGAACAGTTCCAAACATGATGATCATATGAAATTATGTGGGTCTTTCTGAAAAACAAGCTTGATTGTTTGTTTCGTCCCATTGAAATGACAGTGAAATGACACACAACGGTGTGGTACAGACATGAGCAACATCATTTTTGATGTTGGATGAATAAATAAATGTATACAATTACACACTATGGATGTATGTGTCATGCAATCCATTGGTTCGTAAAATGAAAATGTCCTTTTCCATTCGGCTTCAAACCACCTGGGGGGTTCAAGGTCCTCGCCCCAGGTCATTGGTGGACGCCAGCAAGTCCCAACAGATCACCCACAAAATTTTGGAGTCGAAACGTGCTGATCTCAGAATGTGTCACGTCACGTTGTGCCGGATCATGTGTTAAAGGACATGTATTTTCTGACTCTGGAGATTCTGTATGTATGTGCGTGTGTGAGCTGCATCCCTCTCTCTCTCTCTATCTATATATATATGTGTATGTATGTATGTATATATATATATATATACACATACATGATATGCATATGCATGCTACGGATTGCACATTGTATTTTTTATGACAATATATCAAATCAGACATAATTCCATTCAATGAATATGCGACGAAAGAGCAAGAAACATTGCTCAGACTGTGATGCTTTTGATTGGTGGTTTCCACTCGTTACTTTCAGAGTTGAGGGAGTTGAAGGAGTTGTTTTCTTTTCTCCAACACAGCGAGGTGCGGATTTGCAGAACCTCTTGCGCTTGACGCTGCAAAGATTTGGCATCAAGACCAATCAAAGGATCCAGTCGGCGCAAGAGCAGCATGTCACTTACCCAACGAGCACTGCTATAGGGCACTGCTGCAGGCATCACAAGATGTATACCCTCTAGTAATTTGATGTAATTTTACATATACGATCATGGAAAACGGCCCATCTATTGATGATGTACCCAGTAAAGATGATTATGTTCCATAGTTATGTAATTTTTTCCAAAAAGGGTAAAAGCAGAAAACCGTAGGTCGAAGATGGTGTAGAATTGTTCGGCGTCATGCCGCATAGTGTCAACACTAGATGTTTATTTACTCCTGGGCTGTTTGAATTCAGGATTATCATGTTGTTATTACCAAATTATCCCTATTTGGGGGTGCCCCCTGGCTAAAAAGCCATAGTTTATAAATTCAGGGTGGGCATTCATCGTTTTGGCAATTCAAACGTTGGAAGAGGGAAGAGTGGCAGGTCAATAGTGCATACCCCGAGCTTGGTTTTGTTCCTGTTTCAGGATGCCAGCATTTGGATCTATATGAGGGATGATCAATACTATGACCAGTCAACCATGATCTATTTGTTAGATAACATATTTCTACTATGCTTGGTCTATTATGGTTGATCTATTACGACCCACATACCCACTATATAGTCAACCAATGTCAACCAGTTGTAAAGTTCTGGGCCCGTCTCAGTATCACCAAGGCTCGTTGGGAGGGTGAGGTGGCCTACTTAGAAGACAAGTCCTTTGGCGGAGCTGGGTAAACCTTGCTTTGGTAGTAGAATTGTTGGGAATAGATGGGAATATACTACTTACTGCGTAGGAATTACATGTTTGAAACCAGGCATTGGATAAGATTTGCCGTGATTGGGGCCGTTTATATGCTTCAAATGTATTTATGTGTTTTACACTGAGGATTTGACAGTTTGCCTTCAGAACCCATTAAGATAAGGTCCTGTGCAGGGGATACTTGAGCTTGGTTCACCCTGGTGACCCACTCATCAACCACTTCGATCATGGATCATCCTGACGTAGTCGCCATATTTCGCCATGGAATGCTGGACAGTTGCAGCTGGAACCAGAAAATGGTTGCATATGACTTATCATACTGATCCCCACAGAATCTAAAAGCACAATGAACATCCTCATTGTTGAGTTGAAAGTGAAGCTTTCCTGTTTCCAAATGGCCAGAACACGCCTTGGTGGCCAATGGTTTCAGAGGTTGCACAAAGAACAGCGAATTGGTTAAGGTTCCATGGGAAATGTGGGGAACTTCGTCCAAATATGTCCGAATTCTGTTTCTGGTGTTTGGAATTCCGAATTCTGTTTCTGGTGTTTGGAATTGTCATTTGGTAATTCAAGAGTTTCCGAATGTTGGAAGATCGGAACATCACACATTGCGAGAGTTCGCCATATACTGTTTGACAGGAAGGTCACTGGATCGAAACTCCTTCGTTGTTTTTTTTTTTTGGGGGGGGGGGCAGCTTTTCCAGGTTGCGCCGAGGGCAGGGTATGGCAGACTTCTGGCAAGATCGCTATGATGGCTGGCTGTCGCAGATGGACGGCCTGTACCTTATCCTGGAGGGCTAAGAGATGGGACGATACAGCTTTGACCAGCAAAGCTAATTATGGAGGTGCAAAATGCCAACCATAACGGGGATACACTCGGGACCTAATGGAGATATGATGGGGATGAAAGGGGGATCTAATTCGATAGGATGGGTAAACAAACAATATCGAGAGATATTGGTTTGTATGTGTGTGTGTGTGGGATAGGTGTTCAGAGCTCATGAGTAGAATATTATTATTACTGTAATCACATGTACTTGCCAAGTTATCCCAGTTGGAGATTGATCAACCAAAATAGTGATACAACCACTACATGATCGGTCAACAGACTGTGAATGGCAGGTTTACCTTTTTTTGCTGCAAAAGAGGTAGCATAAAGTATGTATAACTTAAAAAAAAACATGTAAGTGGTTGATAACACACATTCGCACGATTAAATTGTGTCTTTTGGTTTTTTGGTTTGCCACATTAGCCCCGCAAAAAAAGCACGGTTGATCAGTCACCCAAACCGAGGTTTGGTCAGTCGGTGTTCGATGCATTTGTCCATGCGGATCGCAAATCGGATCGGGAACAATGGTCCCAGCGACGCTTGGTGATCGACAAGTGGATCTCAACGCTTGGGTTGGCGAAAAGGAATGTCATTGAAGTCATTTTCTGATCATTTGTTCATTCAAAAATGCTGGTCAGATGGTGTTGTAGTTGTAGTTGGGGGGATGTCCCAGCCAAGAAAGGAAGACTTGCACACACACACACATTCAGGGAGCAAGTAGCATTAAAGGGAGAGCAGGTAATATTTGCACCAATCACTGAGTTCCATTGCGCTGGCTTGCCCTTCAAAATGGAATAACGGATCTTCTAACTTAAGACTTGGCGAGATCGTTTGTTGCCCGGAGACTTTTCAATTTGGGATTGCCCAGATACAAAATATGATCAATACACTGAAAATGTCATTTCTGGCGAAGATTGGGTTGTGACCCGTTTGGCTCGTTGTTCCCGTTGCTGGCAGTCGTTCGAAAATCCCGCTCAAGAGTGGATCAAGTCGTCATGTTGAGATAAACCGCAAACATTACAACTGAGTTTGGCTGCCAAATTCATCCAAGGTCTGATGGAAGCTTTGCACGTTGCCTTTGATCGGATGAGGGAAGATACTCCGAGTCTGGCTGTGGACGTCACTTGGACGTGGACACGGAGATGTTGCCAGTTGTTGGGAACTTGGGGGTGCATCCCAGTTGGTAAATGGTTTAACCCACCCCTTCGTATATACATATATATAAATATAAAGTTTAAATACCATGTAACTGGTGATATCTTCATATGTATATATATACATTGCTCCAGATAACTGGCATGTAGTATAGGATTATATATGATGCTTTGGTAAGTGGGATGCGCATCCAAGCAGGGATATCACAGGGAGAATGGGGTCTATATTGGAATGGGTTCAAAATCATGATTTTCCCAATAAGTTTTGGGGGATGAATATCCATTTGCCGTTTGCCAGCTAATTTGATGTTTGTTTTACATTTATTTTACAAAGGTATTCATTAGGAATTTGAGAAACCAATCAAAGAATATTCATAATCCCTCCATAGACCCTACCAAATGCGAGTTGGAAGACTAGTTTTGTGTTGGGATGGGAATCGTTCTCACTGCCAAATTGGGCCATGAATAGATGGAATTCCCTAATGATTTGATTACAATCTCCCATCTATGAATTATGGTTTGAAGGGAACCTTCCCACCATTGTAGTATATCCATTTTTTCCGGATTGGTGATAGGTCTGCTTAGCAGCTGGTGCATATCCCAATATATTCCAGTGAAATTATATTTGATTATATAGGGGTTTTGAAATAGAACGCAATAATTTCACATGTACACATTTTGTACATCACCATGACAAACAACAACAGCAACAACAACAGCAACAACAACAACAACAACACCAGCAGCAACAACAACAACAACAACCACAACAACAACAACAACAACAACAACAGCAACAGCAACAGCAACAGCACCAGCAGCAGCAGCAGCAGCAGCAACAACATGCATATCTATCAAGCTATCTCACTTTCTATCTACATGTTTTCCATACGTTTTTTTACCTATCATGTCTACATACATACATATCTTTATAGACATTAAGGAAAAAACAAACATCATATGTTTATACGTTTATGACTATGTGCACATATCATAGATATAAGATCCCCCTTGGAAATTTCTCTACAGAATGGTACTCGTTGACCCCCCAAAACACCTACCATTCTATAGTGGATTTTGGTGGTACGTGTGTTGCCACGGTC
>BGPT01003196.1:4243-24829 GCA_003297045.1 Symbiodinium sp. clade C Y103 | reverse complement strand
GATTTTTGAAGAGCGTTAACAGCCAGGCAAGATCCAATACAAAATGATGTAGAGCCAACCCCCGTCCATGAAATGGTACACCATGGCCTCTGAAACCAAGAACAATTTCAAACATATTCGGATCACTGTAAAATGGTGGTCCCAACCACGCCGAGCAAGGGAAGAAGGCCCTGAAAATCCTTCGTTCTGCCATTTGGTGAGGTATTCAGAGGTGGTTGTGAACCCCANGCCCTGAAAATCCTTCGTTCTGCCATTTGGTGAGGTATTCAGAGGTGGTTGTGAACCCCATTCTATAGAGGATTTGGGTGAAATTTTACCCCATGAACCACATTCTATAGAGCGCCACGTGCGGACAGGGGTCATGCCCCCCATTTTATCACTATAGAATGGGGTACATGACCATTCAACCGAATTCCAAGGGGTATGATATAAGTATGTGTATATATATATATATATGTATATACATAGGCCTGAGATGGCGATGGATAGAAATAAATACAGTACATTTTGAGATATAGATATATATATATATATATATATATGTGTAGGTATAGATCAGAAATCCAGCCCAAACATCTGGCGTTCCGCCCCATCCTGCTGTCTGAGGTGAGTCACCACATCGAAGCACCTGAGGACTCCGTGGGCAGCACGGAGCGCACGTGGCGCAGCGGCACGGTGAGTTTGGGCGACGCCCACCTGGCCAAACTCATGCGCCTTGGGCGGGGGATCGGGGGGATGGAGATGGATTCCTCCCTGATGAACAAGGCCGTTGATAAAACCGCTAACATATTGAATACGTTGATATAGCACATACAGAATTAAAGAGTTGCTGTTTCAGTTCTTGAAGATTCACGAGGCAAATAGTGGGGCAAACCCGGTGCCATAACCTATACACTATACCCTACTATCTAGTGGGGTTTATGGAATTGGTATACCTTTATTCAGTATGAGGTAATATGATTCCAAACGATTGCTTACAATGTTTATTATCGGGCAAACTCCATCGAACTATAGTTCCTTCATCACCATAAACTTTTAATATGACTTGTACCAACTTAGCGGTTCCGAAAAGGGGCATCACCAATACCATTAATCCCAAGCAATATCCAATTATATAAAAACCTCCAGTTCCCCATATATTTGGTGGTTTAAACCCCAGAAACCCCATGACATCACCATTTTTCTTGGTGAAATCTCCATCTTCCCTATGTACTTGGTTGTTAAACATGGTCAAACAACGGATCACCGTGGGCCACCAAGGCAGAGACAAGCGCCCATGCCATCGCCCACGATCGATGAACCGCGAGCGGAAGCGGCGTCGCTGGCAGCGACGCGAGCCACCTTGAAGGTGAAGTGATGAATGGTGTATTTATGCTACGGGGTGATTTATGGATTGTAGTCAGGTATGGCTTACATGGGGATTGGTAAAAACCTAGTATTATCATAAGGAATAACCATCCATCAACCAGCTGTTTTAGGGTACCTGGGGTACCAGGGTTTTGACCCACGAGCATACAGAGCTTCATAATCTATAGTTGATTGAATTTATATATTGATCGTGACCTCATTGTGATGTCACTAGAATGATGGTTGGATTGCGGCGAATCATCACATTTCAGGTCCGTGAATCATTCCAATTTACCAGATATATATATATAATACAATACAATTGATATAGATACATTGCGTCAATATGTGTTTTGGAAATGAGTGGCTTGTGGGCTTGTACAGATATTGACACTTGCAATGTATGATGCAACAAAAACAGTCCATAACATGGTTCAAAAAATTACCTGATTTGGGTGATTAACCTACCAACTACTGAATTGCTTCGAGTTATAGTTTTAGATGATTCCTTGGATGGGTCCCAAAATGAATCAATCCTATTCTAAACCAAGGCTTGGGGGTCGTACTTCACTATTCTAGGTCAACCTTGGATGGGTAGTTTGATACAAAGTGTCGACTCCCATTAAAGATGTCTATAGAATATTCCCATTAAAGAATTCATGGATTCAAAAAGTGCAGGGTATTGAAGACTAGCTAAAAGATATGGCCGCCCCATCATGAGATTTGGGGAATTTCTACAGGAAACCTCCATAGTTGATGCTCAAAAATATGGTTTCTTGTAGATTTTCCCTTGGACCAACAAACATCCACAACATTATCCCTGGCCAGGCCGTTACGAGCAACGTGCTGCAGCACAACCTGCCAGCGCCTGAACCTGAGCTGGTGCGGCCACCGGCCATTCCGCCGCGACCCATGCGGCAGCCAGGCGGTGGATTTCTGGTGGGTTTACAACGGATTTAACTTTAACAATCAACAATGGATTTATAGATAGTGGATGTACAGTGACTAAACAGCCATCCCATATTATTGAGCAATTCAAACCTGACTTAACTACTTACAGTACCTGACTTTCAAATGTAAACTTTCAGGTTGCTGGAGTTGCTGACCTCTACAGTGAAGTGAAGTTCCAACCATGTGCAGATGTAAAGACCCCTTGCAGGTGTGACCAGTGCTGCTTTGCGTTTGCCGGATGCTTGCGTTGGCAAGTTGGGAATGGGACAACTCTTCGGGGTAAACTTCAAAAAATGTTGGTTACCAACACATTTAGTTGCTATTATATATCTATTGTACGTTATACATATACGGCATATAAAGATGTATGGTAATTGCCTACCAATTAGGTATAATGATCAAATTAGTACTACATGATTGATAGACTTGTATTACAGTGGTGAAGCCAAGAGGCAACCATAGATAGACCCCACTTGGGTATGCGTTGGTACACGTCGTGAAAATCTCCAAGTGGCTTGGGCGGTTCTTCAGGTTTTTGGATGTTTTTGGGGTTTCGGGATTATCGGGATGCAAGTACCTTGTGAAGGGCTTTATGTGGTGGATCGTTTCAATATGTTTGATATGTAATCAGTTTGAACCATCAATCCTGGGGAGATGTCATGCTCACAAGCTGTGACATCCCATGGGGACCCTTGTGACCATCAGTGACATCCTGCCTTTCTTGATCTTTGTTAATCTTTGTTGCATTCATGAAGCTCGGTGGCTACATCTGGGTTTGTGGGTCCCAAAAGTGATCCTTTGCCCTGAGCGCTTCAGCATCAGCTGCGCCCAGAAAATGCCCATCATCCTGCAACCAGAAGATGAAGTTGACCTGCCTGAAACTCACGGCAAGAGCAGTGCCATCAGCGTCTTCACGTCGCGGCAACTTCCATCCTGGTTGCCCCTCGGCAATGAAAAAGACAGTGGAGCGCTGGGTGGCAAGGGAAGAGGTTGGCGTATAGTGGATAAAGACAGTGGAGCGCTGGGTGGGAAGGGAAGAGGTTGGCGTATAGTGGATAACTGAAGTACTATCATTCAATCCTATCAGTATGTTTTCGTATGAATTTATCACTCGAATCCGTCCAATGTATTCAAACCTGCCTTAGCTGAGACAACTACGGAACTGGACACCTGCCATTTTCACAAAGCATTTCATGAGACATTAGTCCGATTCGGTGAGTTTGCATCCCACTTCAGATGCAAAGCAAAGAGCCCATGGTTTCATCTTTTGCTTTTTGAACACGAGTGTCTCAGATTTCATGGACTATGGGATAAGATGGGATAAGTAATGATTGAATATGTAATATAAACATGCACTAATTACTAATATTGTGATATCATCATGTGTATGTATTCAAGTGTGCGAGTTTCTTGTTTTCTTATCAAAGAAAAACGGTGTGCCTTTCCTCCCCTGGTGTCACTCCGTGTCTCGGCCTTCCTTCCACTCCGGCCAAAACTGAGGACGGCAAAGGGACTCCGAGCTCAATCGAAACATGACTTGGACCTTGAGGTGCACGTCATGTTCAGATGAAGAGCTTGGTAGGAACTGGAGAAGTGATATTCTTGGCCAATGATTCAACACAACTGTTTCTTGAAGTGTTATACCGTAGATGCTCGATAAGGAGTACAATTGGTAAATATTACGTAGTCATTAATGATATCAATGATTCAATGTCCTGTTTTTTTGTTGAAGTGTGATACCATATACGGATGATCATAGATGGGCAATGTGGCAAGATCAACACCCTAAACCATTTCCAAGGACTTATTATCGTAAATGGGTGGTAGAAGCCCATCAATGTTTTGACACACATTTACTGTAATGTGGTAAACCCAGCAATACCCTATACCCAATAGTTCATTATGGGTGACACCCCTGTTTGGGATAATGTAGAATGACCCCAAGTCATGGTTTGCTCATGGGATGGTTTATAACTGGACTTACAGTACCATAATAATAACACTATCCATTATATATTCATCTAGTTTTTTTTTTTATGTTTTTTTGTCATGGTCCCATTTTGAATCACTATTACCATCTACTAGTATTAACAATATCGCTATGTTGATTTCCTGATCAAAGTAGTACCTAGTATTCCCATGATTCCTATTTAGTCCCATAAATCTCCATCCTTTTTCCCTTTCCGCACTGCCAGCTGGACTCGGACGAAATCTCTGAGTTGGAGAGAAAACATGCGAACCTCCAGCGACGTAGGCCAGACACGGGCGCCCGGTGATGCCTAGGATGCCTAGGGCTTGAGAATTCCAGTGAAGTTGGAGCTATTTTGGAGTAGGCAAATGTTGGAACTTAGATAAAGTCAGCATAAAATGCTGGAAACTCAGATCAAATCAGCATGGCATATACTTAGCCAAGAAAATGGGGAAATCAGCAAGAAAGGGGGACATTTAGCGTACAGTATTATACAGGCAAATTAGACGACATATGGGACATAGCAAACAAAACAACAACGAGGGGTGACAGCTGAAAGTACAAGAGTCATTCATTCAATCAAACCCCTCGCACATTCATCAGTTTCAAACCATGCCAGTGCTGTATGCCCCAATTCGCTCAGCATTTGCTGACGGTTTCAACCTACTTGTTTTAGGTGCCCAGTGGCTTGGTAAATCCAACCCAAAGGATATGTCCATCCATATACAGTATATGCCTGCGTTGACGATTGAGATTCGACTACGGACGGAAATTCAGGTGATTTGGGAATGGGAGTCATTTCAATGCGATGTCATTGCAGCTTCAGACAGGACCTCTTCCCCAAACAACCACTGTTTCTCCATTAGAGATGACATGATTTTGAATTTTGGGACCCCCCCGTTTGAGGAAAAACTACATCCATCCATATCCATCCGTAGCACATAGTAATTATCAATGATATCTCACAGGAATCCACTACATAAGCTTGTTATACCTCATTATATATACCTATACATATATATATATATAAACACACCTAATCATGAACATATTAGTATCAGCTACACACATATATTTATGTATACCTAGAGGCTCAAGAACCTATAAAAAAGCAGGTCATGAAAAATAACCAGGTTTTTCCTGGAAGAACCCGGTTTTCTTTTTAGACAAGAACCCAAGATTTTCCCCTCAACTTCTTGGAAAACCAGGTTTTTCGGCTGTACCCTACAATTTTCTAGGTTTTTGAGTCTCTAGGTATGTACATGTAATATATATATAATTATATATATAGTTATATGCAAGTAAATACATTTGTGCCGGAGGACTGTGCAGCCTTGGTTGGAGTCTGTGGATTGGCAACTTGGCGCAGCTGCCGCAACCTCTGGGAAACTGAGAAAGTGATGGCAAATCACCAGCTGTTTGTAAATAAATCATTAAAAGTCATGCTCCATAGCCATATCTATGTTGTGTGAAATTACCAGAGGGTAGCATGGCTAAACCATCTCATTTTTTGGGGTATGTATGTATGTATGTATGTATGTATATATATATATATATATGATGTATATGATTCTACTTAGTTGTTGTCAATTCCTTGCAGCATACCCAAGATAGTAGCCATGTCATTGTTGTTTGAGCTCAATATTTTGTTCTTTCCTCAGTCTGTTGGCCGCAGTCCAGGTCGATTTTAATCTAAAACAAAGTACCCTCTGGTAAATTAACATAGACCCTGAAAATCACCAATTTTTAGTGGAAACTCATCTTCCAACCCTTATCTGCCAGGGTCTCTGTTACCGGAAGGGTACAGGAAAATAGCAGAAGAAAATTGATGCAACCATCAAACCTCGATCTATAGAGGTAACCATCTTTTTCTATGGCCTTGCCCAGTCTTGCCAACTATCACATAGTACGAACTTACCATGTCTTTTTGGAGGTCACACGTCCCTGGTTCGAGGATCGAAGACGTGTCCTACCGAGCGGCTTTGAAGACTTTGCAGAAGCAGTTCTACAGAGGCAGAGTCGCATGGGGATGTGACCAACGAACTGCGGGATTTATCGAATGATTTTTGGTGACATATCTATATGTTACATATCTTACGCCGACTTTATGATAGTTTATGTAAGTTTGGGAGTTGCCCTCCAGTGCCCTACCATATAGATATGGAACATGCGCCATTTTCAGATCATTTGGAAAAGAAACCTATGGATTTCCATAGCTATGTTGGTTTACTCAACGGTAGCCAAAAAGTACAGGCACCAAAAATTCCAACAAAATGTTGGGATTTACATATCCGCTCAGAAATCAGACGTTTGCAGGAAAATGTGTTTGATGATTCAAATGTGGCTGGTGCTATTTGAATTTCATTCAAGCAGTGCTGGAATCGCAGCGATTCGAACCATATAATTCATATTAGATCATCTTAGGATGATGTTTCATACCCCCAACATGGAATATGATACACGTGATACAGTCTTTCAACCTGGCATACTGACAAATTCCACCTCAGGAGTCATTTTGCCAAGTTTTCTTTTGAGAGTGAGGGAATTTCCACTGCCAAATCAATTAGCTCGGCAGGGGTGCACATATTCTCTAACAAAAGTACCACTGCATGTGAGTGGTTGTGCTGTTGGTATCAGAAAGATGTTCCCATGTTCCTTTTCCCAGGCGATACACATTTGGTATCATTTGGTAGATGTGGTGTCGAAGTGAAGTCGCAACAAGTCTATCGCCTAGCAGATTGCCTTGAACTCAGTGGAACATGCCCAGCCCGCAATCTTGTTTGGTGGTAAGAGATGACAATTGATACTTTGATCCATCTTGATCCATCCTTTGAATCTGATCCACGCCAGGATGAACCTCAAAGTGCCTATCGGTGGCTGTTGGATTTCTGTTACTGAACTTGACTTCAAAGGATCAGAAGTGGGCCATTCCTCCCTCTCGTTCCTCCCTCTCGCACAGGCAAGACTCAAGAGGAAGAGGCTTGGGGATTTCCGCTACTTGGCTCAGAGCATGCTCTAACCGACTTGAAGGGTGGCAACATTTAAGTATCGCAATGGCACCATTGCGGGGCACAGAACCGGACCAATATGGGAGTAAATCAGAAGAAGAACAGGTGTCCAAGTGAAAATTCATGTTCGATCCAGAGGATTCAGCTAGAGGAACAACATCCAGCGTAAGCAAGAGTCAACAGGCAAAGCAGCCATTGCTTGTCTTGAACAGACACTACCCTTGGAACTCAGTATGTGAACAATTGTGAACATATATGAGGGAAACAAAAAGATATGATGTCGATTGCCAGGGAGAGTTAGCCTGCGGGAAGTATTGACCTGTGCCTGAGGGTCAACAAGTCCCACCGACGATGGCCAGAATCGATGCGAAAATGAGCAAAGCCATAGTCATATGATAGTCATAGATGTCATAGGATGTCATAGGCATAGGCATAGTGGGTATGTCTCCAGTACAGACGAAGATAGCTGCCGTTGGTGGATGAATCCACCTACGCCCTTAGGGAACCGGTTCAACATCACACCCATGAGCGGAAGAAAGTCACCAACCCAAGCACTTTGGATCGAGTGGTGGCTCAGACGCAAAAGGGGCGGCGAGTGGTGGTTGAGCGGCGCTTAGCCCAGATGGAACCAGGGGATGTGACGCAAAAGATTATCCTTCGCGCCAGTTACGCTTTTGCTTATTGAACATATAGACACTGAAAATAGTCATGGTATGTCATTTTATGATGATTTATGTGTGGAAACAGCTAGCAACTAATCTTCCAGTCCCATATTTAGCAGGGTGTATGTAAAGTTACTGGAGGGTAACACTCAGACATGGCAGCGCACACTCCCGAATTTCTTTCTACTAAACCACAAAGAGGTTTCTTACTGAACGCAGTGCTGTTGTGAAAGTAGCTACAAGGTGGTGAAACGTGGCAATGGAGGAAAATCCACCATTTAGTTCGTTGATTTTCCCAGCTATAGATAAACCTCCATATTTTTTGGTGGGGATTTTCTAGCCAGCTATGTTTGATTACCTGAAGGTAATCTTCACAATTGGTCTATGATATTATCTTGCTTGATCTGAGAGATCTACTGAATTCTACTGATCTATCAGCCACATGTGATCTCTGGTTAAATTTGTTGCTAGTTGATAGCACAGGCCGAGAGGAACTTGAGCAAAAAGATGCACGGCTTCAAGTTTCAGGACGTGGTTCACCGAGTTTCACCGGGAGTCCACCGGGACGTGGTTATGGATGTACCCGGAGTGGTAATTTTACATAGTGGATGTGATGGAAAATCTATGAATATCTCTATGTTTTAACAGGTAAATCATCCATACGTAGGCATTGTTCATCATTGTTCCAAAGCTATACTGGAGGGTTATCTTGATTTGAGATGTCATCTTCACATTCTTCCTCTCTATTATTGGACCTACATTATCCGTTGATATTCCCGTTGACAGACCCCAAATTCCTGACCTAAAATTCTACCTTGAAACCCCAGTTTTGTGGGGGAGCTATACCGATACGCTTCATGTATGCGTGATATGATTTTGCATCTTTGATTTGAACTTTAAACAGTTGGGTTAAGTTTGGGATGATTGAGATAACATCAGTTAACCACATGTGACCACGTCACCCTGGGATACCTCATCAACCTATATATTTACAATATTACTTTCCATTCACTCGCTCTCTCTCTCTCTCTCTCCCTCTCTACATATTCTGTTTGTTATTGTAATTTAATAAGACGTAACATACTATTATTTGTGCTTCTATTTGTTTACTATTATTTATGGTTTACACATATTTAAATACACTCATATATCTATCTATCTATATATATATATAACATATATATGTTATATGTGAGACATACACAAACCTCCATGATATTTACACCATCAGGTTAAAATCCAGTCGTAAACTTCACCGGGGAAACTCTGCCGTCAGGAGCCAGCCGAGGAGGTGCCCGTGGTGTCCCATGAGTGGCCCGCCAGCCGGCCCTGCAAGAGCTTGCGCCGCGGACGGCCACGGGCCAAGGTGCGGAAACGCGGAAAAAGAACTGCGTGTTTTCCAATTCCCCATTGGTTGAAGGGGATTTTAGTGATCCATTTTCTTTTTTTGATATTTTGGGAATTCCATGTTTTTTTTGGGGGGCCTTTAGTGATACTGGTACATTTCCACATGTTTTTGACATGTTTTGACTATTTTAGTGATATTCCCAACATGTTTATTGATACTCCAAACATGTCTAGACATTTCCAAACATTCCAGAAATGATCTCAGTTTGCTTGATATGAGAAATACCAAAGCTGTGCCAGCAGAATCAGGATTTTGGAATGAGGCTAGATCGATCGTCAATTCTTTAATCAATACAGATGGGTAGGTATGCGGCATGAACGCTGATGAACAAATGGAAGCGCAGGAAAAATTACTGTCCAAGAGCAATGGGAACTTACAAGCCGAGATCATCGAAATCCTTGCCACAGTTCGAACCCTCTAGGCTAGTGCCATCATCCCAATATCCAATCTTATTTAAGTGAGTTTCATGAACATGTTTTATGATGTTTCATGTTTCACGACACACATCGACACATTGGAAAGACCAAATGGACGAGATTTCAGTGTGCAGTAAATGTTGTGCAATAGGGCTCAAACGACCCGTCAGTGCAGGCGAAGCAAACAATGGTGACTTGGCGATTTCGCTTGGGTGTTTGTGATTATTGACTTGGTAGATGGCGGGTTCTACCAACAATTTACCGGCAAAACCTCCAAAGCTGGGTTGATGGTGTCGTTATTTTTTAAATGTTTGCATCTCCAACAGTATTGCTATCCCCATTAGCTTTACATCTGGGGGATGTGTGGAATATATAATTCTTTATCACATGATCTTGGATGCAACGACGATGGCTAGTTTGAAATGATGAGACTTGGGATGATTGTGATGATGACAATCCTGATTACGGCAGTGGTAATATTGGTGCTGAATGTGATGCACTATATTGCGATCATTGCTTTTTCCTTGGATACTGTATGTTTTCCTTTAAAAGAACACACTTTAGAAATAACATGAAATAACATGCATTTTGTCATATTTCTGTACAGCATTCCCACGATGGTGATGGTGCTGATTTCGACATTAACACTATTGGTGATCAACCCCCAGTTTTCGGGTGAGGAGCTATGAACTTGAGAGATTAACAAGAGCATTATACAGTAGAGAGCGTATGAATTCCATTGAATTCCAATCAATCATTTGTTTGGGTGCTTCAGCTAGGGCGTTATTTTCCCAGTGGTTTTCTTTATTCTTTGGGATGATAGTCCATGAGGACTTTTGGACTTGACCAAGGAATGCATTGTGGCGAATCGCGGTGTACACTTTCGCACCTCGGAGTTTCAGTTAAGCTGTCGGGTTGAGAACCTTGGTGAGACAAGAATGTTTTTTTGTACCACTGACTGTGAGAGTGGATGTGATGTTCATAAATTTGTGCAAGCTCATAGACATTCACCATCTTTCACCAAGATTCATGTAGATTCACAGCGATTCAAAAAGTGGGTTTGTTTGAAAATCGGGTCTCCCTAGATCCCATAATTTATTACAATTTGTCCCATTCAATTATGGACCTATGGAGATAATTACTAATTTTCAGACACTCCCAAGTAAGTTAGTCATCAGCTATCATCAGCTGGTCAGGTGGCTTACCTGATCGTTTGCTGTACCAAGAGCCATCTGTGGCGACGTCTGGAACTGAAGTCACGGAGGTACCGGAGGCGCCAGCAGAATACGTCCGTTGCTCCTAGTTGCAGAAATCACAATCATGCCTTGTTAAATCATCTCTAAACAACATCTTAGAACAGTTCGCAGCATCAGCATAAATTTGCACTGTTCTTTTCTAGGTCAAACACATCAATAAACCACCATAAACCACCATGTTATACCATGTTGGTCGGGTTCAATCACCATTTTTGGCGACAAAAAACCCATGTCACCTCCCCAGGGCCGCCTCGGCGACGCCTGGGGCGGTGCCGTTCTGCGGCGCCTGCGACGCTTCCGGCGGCGGATGCTGAATCGCTTCTCTGGCGCGGAGGAGGCCAGATGGCAAGGCCGTGTGGATCAACAATGGATGAGTACCCTCTGGTTATTTAACATAGCCATGGAAAAGCACCATTTTTAATAGGTACATCACGATAAATCATCCATAAATGGGCCATTTTCTATGGCTATGTTAAATAACCACAGGGTAAGTGATTACTATGAATCATATAATCCAATAATGATAATAGGATTGATACATATAAATGATATGATATATATGATGAATAATGATTGATTGATAATGGTTAATAGCGATTGAGAATGTTGAACTCCTTGAGACGGCGATGGAGAGAGATTGAGAATGATTGACAATGACTAATAGCGATTAATAGTGATTAATAATGACAAATGGAAATCATTATGGAGATGAAGAATGAATAACATTGTTTTCAACAATCCGGTCATGATTTAATGGACAAAAATAGTGCTCGTATGATGTATGATTTACTAATCCCCCACATCAGAGTCATAATAGTGATTAATAGGATTGATAATGATAAATGGTGATTCATAGTGATTTTATGTGGGCAACCCACTCAAAAGAATACCATTTGGGGATGGTGGGGATGGTCTATGCCATACTACCCGCAAGATAGAAAAGTCATTCTTTAAGTATCTTCAACCCCCTCTAGATGATGATAATGGGATGGTGATTCTTATAATGCTACCCGTTTTGGGATGGTGATTCTGATAAGATGTTTTGAGGCAAAATCTGATGTTATATATTTATATATAAAGGATGATGATGATGATGATGATGATGATGATGATGATGATGATGATGATGCTGGTGGTGGTGGTGGTGGTGGTGGTGGTGGTGGTGGTGGTAATGATGGTGGTGGTGGTAATGATGGTGATGGTGGCGATTTTTGTTCTCACGTTCGAGTATGTTGATTGTGATTAGATCAATGTTACCATTAGTATTATTGTTACGGTGTTGCTTATTTCTTAGTAGTGGTCTTGGATAAGTCTGTGCAGACTGACTGTTGCTATTGATATCGACTAATGTCTTTTGGGATTCACATAGCGTGATTTGGATTGCATGGAGGTCCATACTTTACATTAGTTCAAGAGCACAATGAGGATTTGACCTTGGCCCACCATTTTTGAGAGCCAATCAGTCATCAATGCTGTAAATATCAAAGTGTTTATCACACTTAGACCCTCCAAGTACCCATAGAAAATCGCAAAAGTCTCAAAAAACAATGGGTATTACCCCATTTTCTAGGTACTTGGAGGGAGTAGATGGAACATCTGCATGTTCATGAAATTTCCAAGGTGACTCAGAGTTGGAAGAATATGGTGATAGCCCACCCCTGGCTCCCATGCATCTCCCTGCGGGCTGGTCTCAGGCGTACAACTTTGTGGTGACCAGCCCGAAGCTCGACAGTTTGCTAGGTGAGTGGGCACATTTTCTAGCCAGGCATTGGCTACATAGATAGAAAATGAAAGAAATGTAGGAGTCTATAGAGCAATATCATACTATATCTCCACATTTTTCTTTGGGTACTGAAGGTTGGCCATTATTTGCCATCCTGATGATATTGGTCATACACAGTAATTGGAACCGGGCACCGTCGGACGGCCTGGATCGTGAGGATTGGGCTCTTGGACTATGAAGCTTTTTGTGAACTTTCGGCGCAGATCAGCTTCAACTTGGACCACACCAGGCGGTGTTGGACGGAGGATGTTGGAGGTTTGGATATTGGTTTATCATTGGATTGATTTAAGGGAAAATTTACAGGAAACCTCTATATTTGATGGTACAAACCATGGTTTCCTGTAAATTTTCCCTTAAACCAATCCAGTGATTTTAGGCTTTGTGGTCATGATGTTTCAGGCTCCAATCCAGCTGGATTGTGACTCGGATGGCACCTTCATGGGCCGTGCCGCGCAATGTTGACACCTGAAAAGGTTCCTGGAATATGCTGGAGGAAGATGTTCCTTTCGAAAGCAATGGTATGGTTACTTCACAAAAGGCAAGGAGGCAAAACTTGCTGAGGTTCACCAATTTCCTCTGCAAATACCCCCAGGGGCACTGTCAACTGGCCTTTGGTTCACCAGCCCGTAGTGGGCCTTCCATGGGGCAGTGCAGTTTCCAATATTTTTGAGTGGGAGTCATGATTGTGCTGCAAGGGTCTCTGCATTGTATTCAATTGTATTCAAGATCATTTGAGTCATCTAGGTGGTTCCCTCCCTCTCTCGTTTGGAGAAAGTCAAGCCTTTTGGTGATGCCAAGAGAATTCGTATAATTTCTCTGTAGGTTTTGTATCCGTATCCCAAATCTCCTGATGTTCCGGTGCCCCCCAAGTTCATAAGAACCAACAAATTCCCAGCCAACCACCAACAAACCTGCTATACACCCCAGACGCCCCTGGATGCCCGAAGACATGCCAGGATGGTTTGGGAAAGAATGTGGGAACTGCTGGGCCGAGCTAGTGAGGCCAGGGCTGATGCCAAACTCTTCGAGCTAGTATTGTCACAACCTGTCATAAATTGTCAATGGATGTCAATGGTTGTAATAAATGAATATGTCCATGAAATATCCAGGTTCAGTTCTTGTGGATACATCAAGGGTCATCCGGATGGAGCTTCCAACAGTCTTTCAGTCAGACGACTCGGTGAGACCGGCTGCGGCGAGGTGGGGCCTGACGGGCCTGACGGGCCTGACCTCAAACCGGGTGCGCTGAGGAAGAATGAATTTGCGCATGTTATGAGCTGCTTGGAGTAGGCTGCTGTGGGTCAAGCAACTTGAGAACGCCGGCAAGGTGCACTGCAGTGACAAGAAAAAATCTAAGAAACTAGTTGGTGTCAGTTACCCTCTGGTGAACTAACATAGCTATTGAAAATTGCCATTTATAGTTGGCCCATTAAAAGTGGTGATTTTCCATAGTTATAGTTATGTTAGTTTACCAGAGGGTAATTACCCATCTAGCTGAAGAGTAGGGATCACCAGTTCTCACCATTCATCCAACATGATTACAACAGTGAACCTAGTGCACTAAACCGCAAGTGGGTGGTATATATATATAATAGTATATATAATTGTACATTATATATCTATATATTGCAAACTTAGATCACCAGCTAAACAAGAACTTGGCAAGTGGCCTGGACTTGGAATTAAATATGATTTAAATTTCGGACTCTGGGGATTTTATGGCATTTCCAGATCATGTTACTTCATTGTTTGGGAAAGTACTCTCTCTCTCTCTCTATATATATGCATATAATTGCATATACATATATGTTTTAAGAATTGAATGTTATAGTTAGACACTTCTTAGACACATACAACAGTACTAATATTTCGTTTTAGAGCTGGTCAATGACTACCAGCTTGGAATGCTTGAAATGTTTCATGTCCATTTGTTTCCAAGAATAGCCTTCAGGAATTCAACATAGCTACAGTAGAGTATGGAAGATTGCACATTTGGTTCAGAAGCCAAGGCTATGCCTGCAGCCTGCATGACCTGACCACCTTGCGTTCCTGGGTTTGAAGCTGCAAAATGTACCATGGGTTCAGGAAAATTGTGAGTGGAATGACATCATCTAAGAATGGACATAGTGATAAAGAGTAATATATATATATATATGTATGAACATAATCTAGTGGAATGAGTGAGGTTTCATCATTCAAAAGCCGGGGGGCGTCTGAGTGAACATGTGACGGCTTGACATATCAGGAGCAAAGTAAAACAAAGATAAGAATGGCCGCATAACCTATCCTGATGGGTAGACTTCGGCAGTGTTAGAAAGTTCAAATACATGGCAACAGAAAAGACAAAGACATGACATGCCAAATCATTCCAACCTGGTTTTGTATCCCCTTACCATTGAGAGGGGGTTCCCTTTGCTTTCAAACTTTCATTTTGTGACACACACACACACACACGCGCACTATGTGTGTATTTATGCAGACGTACAAATACATGCAGGTATGTCATACCTTTGCACAGCTTGCAGTATATATATATACATATATATATACATCATATGTAATTAAGTGTGTGTGTTTGTGTGTGTGTGTGTTTGTGTGTGTGTATCTAGCCATCTTATAATGTTGAGGCCCTATATATCATCCGACCTTCCCGAACACCTTAGACATTTTGCATGAAGTGATCACCGAGGCATTCGCCTTCAGTTGCGTTACGGATCTTTGTCAACTTCCTTCGACCAAATGGACCGAAAGTGGGGGTGCCTAGCATGCCTAGCCAACCATCCCATCCGGGCCACTTGGAGAATTTGTGGAGCAGTTTGTACCATGAATTCCTATATCAATGCCCCTTCTTTATGGTTGAACAGGTTTCGGGGTAACGTAGAAACATGCGAAGATGTGTGGACGCAGTGACTTCATAGTTCGTCTTTATGATTCGTCCTAAATATGTTCATTGCTGGGGCATAGATGCCTGACTACACCCAGCAGTTTGCTGGATGATTTGTAGTTAGCTTAGGGATGACGCTATCGTAAATGATTGCTGGTTTCGAGTGAGGCATCCATTTCTTTGCCTTACATATCGGGTTTGGGACGCATCAAACACCCAGACGTAAGGATAGGGTCAGCCGCAAGACATGCGTTGGTTTTCGGGCAAACCCTCTGAGATCCCACAACATCATATTAGCGTACAACCTAGACCCAGACCCTCATCAATACCTCAAATCTGGGTGGTTTCCTCCAAAGTTTAACCTTATGACATGTTATGACCTATTCTTTCAAATGCATTGAAAGTCAACAGACCAGGAAAAAAAGAAACAATTGAATGAATCATTTCATTAATCAGTACATATCAGTATCTTTGAAGGATTTTCTGAACATCTGTCTTCTTGGAGGGTTACCAAAAATGTATTGATTTACTGCACCCCAGGCCGCCTCCAGAAAAAAAATGATGGGATTTTCCGGACCACGGCGAAGGTATCTGGACGTGGACTCCTGGAACGAGTTGCTGACATCGGTCGGAGCAACAAATGAGGAGGCCCCGGTGATGGAGCAATTTGGAACCCGCTGGCGGCCATTTGTGATGGACCAAGGTTTATGTACGGCAATATATTGTATTTAGTTTTTTTTTTTTTTTAATGTGTATATATATATATATAATTTATAAATACAGTGATGTATATATGTAAATAGTGATATGCGTATAGAGAGAGAGGGTGATCCCAGCAATTGCACTTGTTGCAACATATGAGAAAGCATGGTGATGGAACACAAAAAGCAATTTGTCTAGTTTTGGGTTTCTTATGGTTTCTTCACTCCGGAGCTTTGCCGGCAATCCTGTTGTTGGGTCCATCCACCATGTCCTCCCTGTTTGTTGGTTTCCACCCCTTCTAGATCCCATCTTGGCCAGACAAGTGGAAAAAAAACTCATGCTCAACCCCCAATTCCAATGTTTACTTCTCCAACCTCTGCTTGTTGTATGTTTTTTCCTCTCCATGACTCCCATGACCCCTTAAATCGTGAGGACTGCTTGGTGGTTTAAATTCTTCTTGTATTTTCAAAGTGATTTGGGATGATGATTCCAAGCTGACTACCCTCTGGTATACAAATATAGGGGATTTCCCAGCCAGCCAGCCACGTTTGATTACAGAAGGGTAGTATGTATATATATATATATATAATCCCATCTCTCTTCCATTTTTCCCATATTACTATATGACTCCCGTATTCGTCATTAACCACTAAAATGCCACAACAAATACCATTCAAGAACACAATGATTAACCATTACCAACCAGCATTGCTACCATCAGAACCAGAGGATCACCATTGCAGCCCGAGGCGAAGAATTTCTTCAGGGTCATGATGGCCAACAGCCAGCGCAGGTCCCCCAAGGTGCGCGGCTTGCAGGTGTTTTTTTTTCCATGGGGAAAATGGTGACCTACAAGGTGGATCCCCAAGAGGCAGGCTAAGTTGGATGCAAAGATCTCGCATTTCACTAGGATTCACGCTTAGCCTTTGGACAAACTGATGGAATTTTGGCCTATTTTGGCGGCGTCCGATTTTCAGAAAAAAAAACGCGGAACTATTTGTTACTCCAAATCATTGGTCGCTGGTAGCGGTTGATGCGGATCAATAATGCGTGGAAAGCCCCATGTTTGTATGAGGGCCACCCTTCGGTTTCCATGGCTATACAATCGGGCTGTTTGCCCGACCACCACCTGCAGGTCTTTCAGGTGAATATGCATCCGTGATGTTTGCTGTGTAATCTTCGAACAATCTCCGCATGAATCTAGCTGAAAATCGAGCTGAAGCATCCAGTCGAATGCATTCCGATGGTCAAATTGGGCCCCATCACATAGATGTCATTGATCCCCATGTTTATCAATCAGAATCACAGAGAATCCCTTTCCTGGGGCACATGTCCCCACCACATTTTTGGTCGATTATTTCTACCTCTGGTTTTCCCCCCCTTGTGTATGGAATTCATAGGGACTCCCAATGATGGAACTCCCATTCCCAGAATCTTCCCATACTATTGGGGTTTCTTATGGGAGTAGCATGGGAGTAGTTGGGAATGGGGGTCCCCGCCTTAGAGGTCATAAATTCCACTAACTCTAGTTTTTCGCCCTTTTGTTGTTGGTTAAACCCAGTATTTCTCTTGGTGAACAAACAATCATGGATTGAATATGATTGAATCCTTTGTTGGCCAAATGTCCGATGGTTTCTTTGGGTTTCTTCCTGTTGTTGTCGCTTGAACCCGTCCTTGCTATTGGTTAGATCCAGTATTTTGGTTGGTAAATGGTCAACGAATCCACAGTTTTTTTGGCTTAATCATTATTTAGATTTGCTTACCCCTGTGTGTGTTGGTGAAAAATCCAATGTTGGTCGGATAAACATCCGAGTATCTTGGTCAAATCCGATGTCCTTGGTTTTTGAGTCCTCCCTGTTGTTCATGGAAACCTGATGCCTTGTTGGTTCTATCATTGAAATCCCTCATGTTTATTGGTTCCACTGAGGTCAACCCTACATTGAATGTCCCTTTCGAGTGTTCCAATGATGATGATTATGCAAGAGTATTTAATAATACAAGCAACCATGATGATGATGATGATGATGATGATGATGATGATGATGATGGTGATGGTGATGATGATGATGATGATGATGATGATGATGATGATGATGATACATAATAGTTAAAACAAGTCAGACAAACATCATCACGATAATATATAATATCATTCTGGTAAGTTAACTCCTGCCTAATTTCCGGGTGAAATGGATCCCAACTTGCCATCGACAGCAACTCACCATGGCCGCCATGGCGGCCAGATCAGCCGCCGCAGCTACCTTTTGATTCTGCGTAACGCTGAGGGCTTCGTCGCCTCGCGAAGTGCCTGGGCTGGGCGGAGGACGGAGAGACTCGAGGTAGTTCTCCCAAGAACGAGGTAAACCCCAGCTATCCAAAGCTGATATTTGTAAAAATTCAGGAGTAAAAAAAAACATGGAAGAAACTACCCCTAGAACCAAAGCATATGAAAGAATCCCCGATTGCGTTGTTGAAATTCATGATGAGGTAAACCCAATATCCAATAATGATATAATGAACCATTGCCAGTTCTTTTTTGTGTGATGAAATTGGGTATGTCTATATGTCCCCATTTGAATGATGCAAGAATGAACCCCAATTGATTCATAGTTGCCATGGTCTATTTTGCTGTTTACCACATTGGGTAGTGCATATCGGATGTCTAAACCTCATTTTCACTCAAATTGTCGTTTTGCAGGGAAGTTACTTGACCTCCTGTTTGCAGAGGCCCCATCCACGCTTTGCATCGTTGTTTTCAGGTCTCTTAAAGAACTTGAAACTCAGCAACGAAGCAACTGCATGGCGCGCTCTCATGGAGCATGCGCGAAGGCACAAAAGAGTGTTGGGTGACCGGATGGGTTGGTCGACCCAAATGCCAAACATTTGGATATGAGAAATTGTGCGACCAACATTCCGCGTGTGATTCTTACTACAAGTTGCGATGGCAAGGCTGCCATATCATCTATTCATATTACGTTTTTAGATGGGAACATATGGAAACGACGCGGCTCACACATTGAGTGTTGCGCAAGAATGATGAGGGTTGCATCATCACAGTGAAATTGAGGAGCCTGTTGTTAATCGTGGACCTGGGAAACCTGTGGACATGATGTTTTTTTTTTGGGTCAGGTATCCATGTTTCAAGATGTTTCAAGGAAAAACGCATAAAACATCAACCCAAAACGGTGGTATGCGACCAAGATAGGTGCCATGGCACGCCCTTGCCCTCCAGGACTGCCAAGCACAAAGGGATCCACCAAGACAACAGCAGATCCATCACAGCAACAGTGGCCTGGCTCCATAAGCCTCAGGTGTTCATCATATTTCATCATATTTCATCCAGTTTGCTTGGGTAGTTTCACCATATTTTTTGGTAGAATCATAATATGTAATGTATCACGAACATGATACCAATATTGACAGATGCCAATCAATAGTGAATTGATATACCACTTGACACCAATCACAACTCCACTTGATACGGCACTGTTCCTCGTCGATTCACTATTTGGGTTGTACTGAAAAGTAGTGGGCCTACACCCATGAGATTTCACACGTAGGAACCATTGAATGAGCGGCACTAAATGGAACAATTGCAGCAGGCAATTGCATACCGTGCGGTGTTTGCAGAAAACTGCAGCATACAGCACCTTTCAGCTTGCGTTTTTGTTCTCTCTCCTCTCTATAATCCAGTCCAATTGGGTCCAGTATTACTCCAAATCCAGAAAACAGCGTAATTAATCATTAGCATAATCTAAGCCAGTCCATAGTAGACCTATGTAAGATAGATGGATGGATGGATGGATGGATGCATGGATCGATGGGTATGTTAAGATACATGCATCCTTATGTACATCATGTCAGGTATATCAGAGACACATCCAGTGTCCTTGACATCTGGGCTCATCAGGGCCCTTGAGTTACGCNGTTTGAGTTTTAACATGGTAGCGGAGCAGTGATCCCTGGAACGATCATCAGGGTGAGCTCCTAACAACAACACACAGCATCAGCAGGTAAGGTAAGTATTAACAAGCAACAGCTGCAGCATCGACAACAACAATGGCAGAGGAACAAGTGAGGACAATGCATCAGTACAAAATTCCACCACCAACATACGACGGCAACTACTCACAATTCGAGGAATGGAAGTATCGATTCACAGCATATGCAGGTCTCATCAACTCAGCATTCCCCAGACTA
>BGPT01003195.1:60533-68033 GCA_003297045.1 Symbiodinium sp. clade C Y103 | reverse complement strand
CCCACTTTTTTCCAAGTTTTGAGAATCTTACGGAAAAACAGCTACTCAGCTACTCGGACAAGCAACCACTTCCAGCCACTGGGCAGCTCGCGCATCCAAATCTTGAAAAAAATGTGAACAATTCAAACCCACTTTTTTTTTCAAGTTTTGAGAATCTGACGGGAAAACAGCTACTCAGCTACTCGGACAAGCAGCCACTTCCAGCCACTGGGCAGCTCGCGCATCCAAATCTTNTTTCAAGTTTTGAGAATCTGACGGGAAAACAGCTACTCAGCTACTCGGACAAGCAGCCACTTCCAGCCACTGGGCAGCTCGCGCATCCAAATCTTGAAAAAAATGTGAACAATTCAAACCCACTTTTTTTTCAAGTTTTGAGAATCTTAGGGGAAAACAGCTACTCAGCTACTCGGACAAGCAACCACTTCCAGCCACTGGGCAGCTCGCACATCCAAATCTTGGAAAGAAATGTGAACAATTCAAACCCACTTTTTTTTATACCCTTTGGAATTCGGTTGAATGGTCATGTACACCATTCTATAGTGATAAAATGGGGGGCATGANGGCGCTCTATAGAATGGGGTTCATGGGGTAATATTTCACCCAAATCCTCTATAGAATGGGGTTCACAACCACCTCTAAATACCTCACCACATGGCAGAATGAAGGGTATTCATACCTTCTTCCCTTGCTCGGTGTGGGTTGGGGGGCACCATTTTATAGTGATCCGAATATGTTTGAAATTGTTTTTGGTTTCAGAGGCCATGGTGTAGGATAGATAGGATAGATAGGATAGATAGGATAGATAGGATAGATAGGATAGATAGGATAGATAGGATAGATAGGATAGATAGGATAGACAGGATGGATAGGAAAGACAGGAAAGACAGGAAAGACAGGAAAGACAGGATAGATAGGATAGATAGGATAGATAGGATACATAGGATAGATAGGATAGATAGGATAGATAGGATAGATAGGATAGATAGGATAGATAGGATAGATAGGATAGATAGATAGATGGATATAGATAGATAGATAGATAGATAGATGGATATAGATAGATAGATAGGTAGATAGATAGATAGATACATGTTACATAGATAAATAGATAGATAGATAGAGAGATAGAGAGGTAGAGAGAGAGAGAGAGATTACCACTACATTACCACTACAACAACAACTACGACTACATTACCACTACAGCTACCACGACAACTACAACTACAACTACCACTACAACTACCACTACCACTAACACTACCACTGCCACAACAACTACAACTGCACTACCACCACAGCTACAACTACGACTACAACTGCAACTACCACTACAACTACAACTACCACTACAACTGCTACTACAACAACAACTACAACCACAACAACTACAACAACAACAACAGCAACAACAACAACAACTACTGCTACTACTACTACTACCACCACGACTACAGCTACAATTGCAACTACCACTCCAACCACAACTACAACAACATTACAATAACACTGCGCTGCCTCCAACCACTTGTCGGTCCATCAGTGGGTTCGCTCTGCCATCCATCATTCACAGCAACCAACCTCTCCTATAGGTTTCCTATCTTTCAAGGATCGTGTTAGAACATGTGTCATGAGAGTCAGCAGCTTGTCCCAAACCTACCTTGCCGTTGACATGCTACCGAGACCACAAGTTGGGGCAAAAGAGCGTTTCCAGAGAATGCTGCGGGGACGGAACCCACTTTCGAATGGTATTTGCAAGGAATTTGAATGATTGAATTGTATTTGGAGCCTCCAGCAAAAAGTGAATATTTCGGTGTGGTTACGCCTACAAAATTAAATGAAAATCACGGCCCTTACAATACGAAAATGCCTCAACTTTACCAGAAATCGACATTCAAATGTAGAAAAGCACAACCTTTTTGGTTTTCATCCATGAAACATGCATAAACAAAATAAAACACCGCGGGCCTCTTACAGGCGCCGCCACCATGTTTTTGCTAGGTGCTTTGTGAAAAATACTTTAAACAACGTGGTTCTTGATATATGGTGGTTTTTGGCTTCCGAGACTCTAAAAAGTTCATTATTTACGGATATTTACGGTATGATTTGACCGGATGGCCTTCCAAAATTGGAAGGAACACGGCCAACATGACAGTCTTGGGGGCACTATTGTTTTGCAAAAACGTCTTTTTTGCCATGGTAAGAAGCAGTGGCATGCTCAAGATACTACATCGTGTTTTCCTCATCACCGCCATCATCAAAAACAACAGAAACAGCAGCAGCAGCAGCAGCAGCAACAACAACAACAACAGCAGCAACAGCAACAGCAACAGCAGCAACAACAACAACAACAACAACAAGGTATCAACGTCTGTAAGAAGCCGTGTTGGTGATGACATCAGCCAAAGACATCTTCATTGCTGAAATGTTCAAAACTGTGGTAATTCAGCAGTTTTCAAAAAAATGATTGTGTGGAAGGGTCACCTCGAATTCGCAAAAATGATTTTCTGTCGCCGGAGCTCTGTGCAAAAGTTCCTTTTCTTCAGGCACAACCTGCAACTAATAAAGCCAACGCGCTAGAAACCATGAGCGTGTTAGGAGGTATGTGCAGAAGTGTACAAGAACGTGCATCAACCTAGCATGACGTATGTGCAGACGTGTGCGAGAACGTACATCAACGTAGCATTACATATGCGCAGACGTGACTCAGACGTGTGAGAGAACGTACATCAACGTAGCGTGACGTATGTGCAGAACTGTACGAGAACGTACATCAACGTAGCATGACGTATGTGCAGAAGTGTGCGAGAACGTACATCAACGTAGCATGATGTATGTGCAGAAGCGTGAGAGAACGCACATCAACGTAGCATGACGTAATTGCAGAAGTGTGAGAGAACGTACATCAAAATAGCATGACATATGTGCAGCAGTGTCCGAGGTACATTAACGTAGCATGACGCATGTGCAGAAGTGTACGAGAATGTACATCAACGATGCATGACGTATGTGCAGAAGTGTCCGAGAACGTACATCAACGTAGCATGACGTATGTGCAGAAGTGTCCGAGAACGTACATCAACGTAGCATGACGTAATTGCAGAAGTGTGAGAGAACGTACATCAACGTAGCATGACGTATGTGCAGAAGTGTAGGAGAATGTGCAGCAATGTAGCATGATGTAGTTGCAGAAGTGTGAGAGAACGTACATCAACGTAGCATGACGTATGTGCAGAAGTGTCCGAGAACGTACATCAACGCAGCATTACGTATGAGTAGAAGTGTGAGAGAACGTACATCAACGTAGCATGACGTATGTGCAGAAGCGTGCGAGAACGTACATCAACGTAGCATGACGTATGTGCAGAAGTGTGAAAAAACGTACATCAACGTAGCAGGAGGTATGTTTAGACGTGTGAGAGAACGTACATCAACGTAGCATGACGTATGTGCAGAAGTATGAGAGAACTTACATCAACGTAGCATGACGTATGTGCAGAAGTGTGAGAGAACGCACATCAACGTAGCATGACATATGTGCAGAAGTGTCCGAGAACGTACATCAACGTAGCATGACGTATGTGCAGACGTGTGAGAGAGAGAGAACGTACATCAACGTAGCATGACGTATATGCAGAAGTGTGAGAGAAAGTACATCAACGTAGCGTGACATATGTGCAGAAGTGTCCGAGAACGTACATCAACGTAGCATGACGTATGTGCAGAAGTGTGAGAGAACGTACATCAACGTAGCATGACGTATGTGCAGAAGTGTGAAAAAACGTACATCAACGTAGCATGACGTATGTTTAGACGTGTGAGAGAACGTACATCAACGTAGCATGACGTATGTGCAGAAGTGTCCGAGGTACATGAACGTAGCATGACGTATGTGCCGAAGTGTGAGAGAACGTACATCACCGTAGCATGACGTATGTGCAGAAGTGTCCGAGAACGTACATCATGGAAGCATGACGTATATGCAGAAGTGTCCAAGAACGTACATCAACGTAGCATGACGTATGTGCAGAAGTGTCCGAGAACGTACATCAACGTAGCACGACCTATGTGCAGAAGTGCCCGAGAACGTACATCAACGTAGCACGACGTATGTGCAGAAGTGTGCGAGAACGTACATCAACGTAGCATGATGTATGTGCAGAAGTGTGAAAAAACGTACATCAACGTAGCATGACGTATGCAACTGCAAACAAACGTTATTAGCCCACCCCGCCCCACCCCACCCCACCCCCAAAAAATGCCAACACTTACATGGCCTCTTAGTCGCGCTGACACCAACAACAACAACAACAACAACAACAACAACAACAACGCCAACAACGCCAACAACGCCAACAACACCAACAACACCAACAACAACTCACAACCACAACAGCAACAACAACAACAACAACGACAACAACAACACCAACAACAACAAAACCAACAACGACAACAACAAAACCAACAACAACAACAACAACAACGACGACGACGACGACAAAACAACAACAACAACAACAACAACAAGAACAGCAACAACAACAACAACAACGCCAACAACGCCAACAACGCCAACAACGCCAACAACGCCAACAATGCCAACAACACCAAAAACACCAACAACACCAACAACACCAACAACACCACCACCAACAACAACAGCAACAACAACAGCAACAACAACAACAACACAAACAACACAAACAACACAAACAACACAAACAACACCAAAAACACCAACAACACCAACAACACCACCACCACCAACAACAACAACAGCAACAACAACAACAACAACGACAACGACAACGACATTAACAACAACAACAACAACAACAACAACAACAACAACAACAACAACCCAACAACCCAACAACCCAACAACCCAACAACCCAACACCCAACCAACCAACCAACCAACGAACCAACCAACCAACCAACCAACCAACTAACCAACCAACGAACCCACGACAACGACAACGACAACGACAACGACAACAACAACAACAACAACAACAACAACAACAACAACAACAACAACTAACAACTAACAACTAACAACTAACAACTAACAACTAACTAACAACTAACAACTAACAACTAACAACTAACAACTAACAACTAACAACTAACCACAACAACAACGACAACAACAAAACCAACAACACCACCGGGAACTGAACGTGTAGTCGTTGCAATTTTATGATTTTTTTGAACTTTGTCAAAACGTGGTATTTGCAGTGTTTTGTATGGTTTGGTAACTCCAAAATCCATGCGTTTACAATGGTTCTGGCAATTCGTCTGTGTTTTCTGTGGTAAAATAGCATTTTTTGTCTTTTCCGGGGTGTCCCAAAAATTATACATTTTTTTGAAAAATGCTATTTTACCACAGTTTCAGCACATTAAAAGGTGCGCGCAATGCCTCGTTCTCTTGGCCTGTGATTCTCATCCTTGTGTGTCGCATCCCTACAGCAGTAACTCATACGAGAGCGCTTGAAGCTTGATTGCATGTGTTTTCTCAGGTAAAATTGCTTTTTTAAAAAATTTTCATGCTTTCCACAATGGTGCATTTTCTTACAACATGAAAGTTTTTCCGAACATCTGGTATTGAAAAGGTGCGCCAATTTTTTCGTTCATCATTCTTGCAATCTCTTCAATTCGCTCCCAGCGGCAACAAACAAGTTTGAGACCTGGGCGAATGCGATGTTCGATTTGCGGTGACTTGGAACTCAAACTGGATGGTATGTTCTTTTTTAAGTGAACCCAAACACTATCAATGGTACCTGTGTGTACCGAGAGGGAACGACTGCGAAAACGGACTGTTCTTTCAAATTCACCTGCACTGTGGTTGACTGAAAAATGATGCATGGAACATTGCACTGACATTCGAGGATAACACGGTGCTCCATCGGTCAGAAGGACCGACTTCTTTCCATCTGGACTGCGCGAGATGAACTTGAAAGAACCACGGGCTTTCAATTTCTGAAATTTTTCCGGTGGTGGTTTGCCCAAGGCACTTGCCTTGGCAGAACCCAAAGGAAACAGCAACAACTTTCGAGATCGCAATTCCAGGGGCCCTCTTTGAATCATCCCAAACCATTGAATGTACATGAGATCAGTACCAACTTTGTAATGTCGCATACTTGTGCCATCTGCTTCAATGAATCCGCGCAGTTTTGTTTGATTCTGTTGAGTCACAGCCAGGCGTGCTTCTTGTCTCAAAACGCAATGCAACAACTTGCTCCGGGGGCCTGTGGACGAACCACACTCGGACCAAGACGGCGTCCAACATCATCTACTGACGGGGCTGGTGTCGTGCCAAACCAAAGAAGAAGAGCTTGCCACACATGCCACAAGGCCATCCTCACTGTACCAAACATTGCGTTCACTTTGATTTTTGTTTTTTGAACAAACATACAGCATGTTTTTCTGAATGGGACAACCTTCGCAATCGGAGCATCGATAGAGGCAGCCACGATGCTTAGCAGTATCATGAGGTCGGAGTGTGAGGACACCACCACAGTCACAATGTTTCGGTTTCCATAACCAGCCAGCTTTTTTCAACTCAGCGTAAGCTTTCTTTGTCTCTGTCGGCTTGATATCAGAAGCAGACAACATTTTCCTTGCTCTTGGTTTTCTATCTCTGTCTCTCTTCGCATTGTTTCGCTTGCTGCTTTGCTTTTTTCTACCTTTGGCTCCACTTTGTCGACCTTGTCGAGCTTTTTTCCCACAAGCAGCGTTGCCACGTGATCTTCGCTTCAAGGTTCGCAACGGTTTCTTCTTGGCTTCCAAAACTGTCAAGACTTTTCTCTCAGAAACAGCTTTCAACAAGTTCTTCACACCCGTTTTTTGACACACTGCCCGAAGGAGTCTTTGAGCCAGCTGAGGACAAGTACTTCCATAGTGCTTTCGGGATTGGCAAATGGAACACGTCGGGTTTTTTTCCCACACTTCGCCGCTTTTTCGACGAAGCAACCTTCATTGCAAAATGGGACGGCGTTGCGCTCTGACGGGCACAACGGCTGCGCTGAGAGTGAGTCATGCAGTGCAAAAGACACAATGTCTCTAAGACACAAGAACAACGTTCAAATTTCATTGCTCCATGTCTGTATTCGTTTGTCTGGTCTGTCTCCTGACGGCTCATTGACAAATCGTTCTAGACGTCTTCATGTCGGGTTTTTCATGCAATATATTCTGAGAAAGTAGATCTATCTATATATTAAAAAAAGTTCATGATATAAGCGGAAGTATCATGTTCGTGGAAACTCGAAATTATGAAACACTTCTTCCAACAACAGCTCAGCATTGGCAAGACCATGCGTTTTTCTTTCCCTTGCGTGTCGGTCCAAACTCATCTGCGCACAGCACGCGTGGCACTGTCTGCGCGGGAATTGCGCGCCAAACTCAGACGCAAATCTCCATATTTAGCTTTCATAACATGGGACAACTCTCCGAACCGTTCCATTGGAAAGGGATGCTGCTCCCAACAAACCCGACCAT
>BGPT01003195.1:48033-55533 GCA_003297045.1 Symbiodinium sp. clade C Y103 | reverse complement strand
CGTTCGCTCAAACACCCGTTCAAACGAAATTTCACCAACCTCCAAAAGAGCATCTGGCCCCCACTCATCGGCTTCCAATTTGAGATGTTCCACTTGAATATTTTTCACATCAATGCTGGCATCGTACAAAATGGCAGCTGGGGGCATGCCAGTGCACCAAATATTGAAAGCCCTATGTCCCGGCCGCCGACACCAAAAATCGGAATATTGTCTTTGAATTTGTTTTTCGAATCGAGTCATGTTGAATATTTGATCCATAGGTTGAGTGTTCAAATTTGTGACTGACACAAATTGAGCGCCATTCAAAACAATCATTTTTGGCAACACAATTTGCGCTCCCAAGAATAATGCAACCAAAACGCCATCCAGTATTTGCAGCTTCTGGTTGGTCAATCCATTGCAAATTTGAAATTGGAACTGAAACGGCAAGTTTCCATCGTGTGACGCAATCACACTGTGTTTTTCAACGGTGGCGGCCACCGCTTGTGGATTTTGCAAAGCAAAAAATCCATGCCAGGCGACGATAGCTGAACAAATAATTCCAAAAACACATCCTATCAAAACGCCGGTCTCTCCAGGAATCCAAATCGGAATGTGTTTTGCATTCCGCGCGTGCAACATGAAGGACTAAGTGGCCCAGGTGTTTGACGGTAAAAACCCCATGGGTCCATGAGTTTGTCACGTGGCATGTTTCCATGCAAAAGTCATCAAATTTAAAGTCAGACAATCTGAACAACTGGAATGCAAGTAAACAAAATTGTTCAAACATGGTCTCGCAACGTTCATAAGCACCCACCTTGTAACAAGACTGCTGCAATCCAAGACCGGCTGCAATCGGAAACCAGAGTTTTTCCCCCGGAAAATTTTGATATGAAGAACTTTGATTGGCCAACGGGCTACTGTCGTTGAATAAAACCCACCAAGTTGAAAAATATTTGTACATTCAAATGATGTTTTGATCTGTTCATTCCAATTTGCAAGCATGTAGATCATGCGGACAACGGCGCAAACTGCGGATCAACACATCAAGTTCCCCATCATCATTATTCTAAAGTATGCCCCCTCCTTTTTGTGGTTTCATTTTGCAAATTTGCAGCTATTTGTTGTTTTGCTTCCATACCAACCGAAAACCATGTTTGCAAAATTGTGTTTCTCTACCACTGTTCGGATTTCGGTCTTGTGGGCACATACAAGGCAGGTGAATGATCGGGACGTACTATGACATGCAATGGCGGCAAATGGCTGGAATGGCGGCACATTGCTGGAATGGCGGCAAATGGCTGGAATGGCGGCAAATGGCTGGAATGGTGGCAAATGGCTGGAATGGCGGCAAATGGCTGGAATGGCGGCAAGGGGTTTGTGGGGTTTTGTGGAGAGTGAAGAAGAAGAGGAAGAATGCCTGTGGGTCAACGTGAAAAACCTAATGTGCTTATTTTCCCTTGAAACGAATTGCCTCAGGATTGATGAAGTGAGTTGCTATGCTGCTATGGACATGGATGCAAATGCGGCAAACCAAATGGGTATATTCACATGCCGCAAAACACTTGCACCCCGCCTTGCCAAACAGCTGGCTAGCTGCTGTGGCACTACCATGCATATACTTCTACCTCCAATTGGTGGGTTCTTTTTGAAACATCCAAACGCCTTCACACAAAAAGAATAAAGGATTCCTATGGGTTTCAGCTTTCGAAATTTCATCCATCGGTTTCCTCTCCAAGTTCTGCATCGTCGTTTGAAACTGGTCATCCCAAGCCAAAATGCAACACATGCCATTCTTCTGGATCATATAGCTCGCAAGGCTCACTGTTCAACTGTCGTTGCAAGTGCTCTGACGTTTTTTCTATGGCATCATCTGATGCTGCACCACTTTCCTCCCCATTTTCATCCCCATGGCCAGAAAGCATATTGATCATCTGATCAGCCACTGCATACACGTGTGAACTCGAAGCTGCGCCTCCTGCGTTTTGATCATCACGGGTTTCCCTAATTGCAATGTCACGCTCTGCAATCGTAGCACCGTGAAGTGGGTTTTCCTCATCTCCACTCATGTCCGACATGTTCAGAATCATCTGGCCTTTTCAAGTCACGCATGAGCTCTCGAAGCAATGTCCGCCTTTGAAGGTAGAGCACACGTCTCTCAGCAGCTTGGGCATCATCACACATCGTCTTTGGAATCGATCATACATGAAGACAATCAGGGCCTCTGGTGACCACAGAGTGCAAGGACCAAGCACGTCCTCCACAGTCTCCGCCCGTGGAATAGCCTCCAACTTCAAGCCACCCCACATTGGCACGGGTCCTGGAGCAGCTTCAGTTGCAGACACACCTGCATTGACTGTTGTAACAGCATTGTCCATGTCAACTGGATTGACCACTGGATCATCAACTGCAAGTCCCGCATCGCCACAAACATCTGAAGTGCCACCACTTGTGTTTGTAAACATCCCAAGCCATGAGAAAACGAAAGGAAACATCATCAAAAAGCCAAGGACCACCGTGAAAAGTAAAATCCAACTGTTGTCGAGGCTTGTGTTGATACTCATGTTGAAAAGGCCAAGCCAAGACATCAAAGACCGCAATCTGCGCGCTTTCTAGTCATGCTACTGCAACCCAAAGAAAGATCCACAAAGCGACATGCACCAATTGACAACCAACGCACTCTCGGCTGCATCTTTTCTCATCGGGAGAGCATGCGTTCGGCTAGCTCTGCTGTCAGCTAGTCTCATCTATTGGGATCCTTCATGGTCACATCGTTCAACAAGGGTCTCTGCTGACACACCATGCTTGTTTGCTTGTGACTTGATCGGATCACTTCCCCCCCCATCCCTGTTGTAGGGACTGGGAGGGTGGGAAAGAAAAAATTGAAACTAATGTGTTTGATGTCGAATCACTTGAATGTCAGTTGAACAACATGTGTATCATGGCATGAGACATGAAACATGTTTGTCCTTCAAGGCTCAAACGCCTTGCGTGCTTTGCTCCTCTGTTGGAGACTTGATTGAAAAGGCCACGAACGACAGGATGTCCAACTGTCCCAGAAACACTTCACTGGCAAACACCTCAAGGTTCACTCACAGCATTAAATGACATACGAAGATCTCAAGATGATTCACGACGGTTTCAAAATTTTATCAAAACAACTGATGCATGACTTCGAGCGTGTTCCTTCCACATTTTGGTCGTATCTGTTAACTAGGGGGTGTTTCTTTGGGTGTTTCCTTCAAACCATTTTTCGGAAACTGTTTTTCGTTGCATACCTAGAAAAGTGTTCTCCACTTCGCGCAAAGACCCTTCTAGCCATGCTACTGCAACCCAAAGAAAGATCCACAAAGCGACATGCACCAATTGACAACCAACGCACTCTCAGCTGCATCTTTTCTCATCGGGGGGACATGCGTTCGGCTAACTCTGATGTCAGCTAGTCTCATCTATTGGGATCCTTCATGGTCACATCGTTCAACAAGGGTCTCTGCTGACACGCCATGCTTGTTTGCTTGTGACTTGATCGGATCACTTCCCCCTTCTCATCTCCCATCTTTACGACTGAGAGCCGCTTTCAACAACCAAGCGCTTAGAGCTCCACTGCTCTTGAACCCAAGGCGAGGCAGCCTTCTCTCCATCGAACCTGGATGGCGCATCACTAGGATTACTCTTGCTGGGAACTTTTTCGACCCACCAAAAGGACGGGTGACATGTTTCTCCCTAATAGAAAGCCTTAAGCAGGTCATCCATCGTCGGACTTCCCGAGCGCCCTTTCACTACACCTCCCATGGCGGAATTGTTATCCACGAAAAGAAGCACTCTCCTGTTGGCAAGGAAATCCTGGAATTCCAGCACCATAGTGTACAATGTACAATTCTACCTGGCAAATCAAATGATCCCCTACCAAATCCTTCCAGAGCTTCAACAGGTCATCCGCTACACAATCTTGGATAAACAGTCGGATCCCCGATGATTCGTCGAAGAGGCAAGCACCAATTCCAGCAACATCCGACTCCCATGAACCGTCTGTGAAAACTAGAACTGTCTTGGTATTCACTGTCATGGGGATTGAGCGGGGCTTCGCGGCCCTGAGCAAAGTTGTAACGTCTTCACACCACTGTTTCAAGCCTGGTCCTATAGCCATCTTTCGAGACTAGTGAAAAGATTTTGAAACAAGCATATCTCAAGAACCCGCCCGCAAAGTACCCAGTAGCAAACTTCAACAAGCCATGAATCTCTTGGGCGTCGGTCCGGGACATAGACCCCTCTGCCTGTTCTATCTTCGAGCATATCTTTTCGATTCTCCCTTCCCTTGTTCTTCAAAACTAGTTCACCTCCTTGAGGAAGTTTACTCAGATCCAAAGTCATCCCCAGCACGTCGAAGACAAAGGCGAACAGCTTTCCTTTTGGGCCCGTCCGATCATGTCTCCAGCCAAGTAATTCAAGAAAATCCGAGACCAGTCCATCGGTCTCCAGGGCTGCCGCCTCGGGAGAAAACATGGGGTAATCGTCGAAGTACACTGCTGATGGAACCTTCATGAACTTGTTAATCAGAAACCAGATCGATCTGCTGACACGGTTGAATGCATACACAGCTGCTGTCGATCCGAACATCAAGGCATTTGGCACATAGAACACCGGTCTCTTGGCCACATCCTTGAAATGCACTACAGCCAAATCACGATGTGCCGGCAGGACTGGCAACTGCTTGTATGCTTTGGACAAATCCAGGGTCTTTCCACACCACCTCATGCCAGGCCACCTGCCCAATTCAAGAACCATCGCTACCACATAATCCGCATCTTGCAGATCAAACCGGATGGTTGAAGAATAGGCTGCATTCACCTGGGATTACAAGGCCATCATCTATCGGTCTGAGCCTGTTCCCCTGCTGGATGACAAATCTCCTGATGACCCTCCAGTTTGAGTGTCCCAAGCTCTGCGAGACCTCGTCTTCCGAATAGAATGGACCATCCAGGAACTCCATTTATTTTCACAGAACAAGGAACAGCAACACTTGCCACAATGACAATACTACGCCTGCACCACACTCCCCTGCATTTGTTTCCACCAACCTTGAGACCAAAAAGGCAACACATTTAAAGATCACCAAGTGTCCCACAACAAACGTGTTGGTTCGGATGACTTTAGAAGGTTGGAGTTTCGAATCCAAAACCTCAAACCTGCACCTCACAAGATTCACAACAGGATCCTTCAGAGTGCCAAGGTTTTGAAACAAAGCCAAGACCAAACACAACAGTTAAAAGTTAGCGTGTTAAAGAATAACACAAGCAAACTGACAGTTTGTTTCACACAACTTCAGTTTATTGTCAGAGAGTTTGTCACGGTGGTTTTTCCCGAGAGTGAAGGTCTGTCATACATCTTCACATCTTCACATCTTCACATCCTCACATCTTCATATCCTCACATCCTCACATCTTCACATCTTCACATCTTCACATCCTCACATCTTCATATCCTCACATCCTCACATCTTCACATCTTCACATCTTCACATCTTCACATCCTCGCATCCTCAAATCTTCACATCTTCACATCCTCACATCTTCACGTCTTCACATCCTCACATCTTCACATCTTTACATCTTCACATCTTCACATCTTCACATCTTCACATCNATCTTCACGTCTTCACATCCTCACATCTTCACATCTTTACATCTTCACATCTTCACATCTTCACATCTTCACATCTTCACATCTTCACATCTTCACATCTTCAGATCTTCACATCCTCACATCTTCACGTCTTCACATCCTCACATCTACATCTGCACATCTTCACATCTTCACATTCTCTCTCTCCCTCTCTCTCTCTCTCTNTGTAAAAGGGTTTGTGTGTAAAAGTGTTTGTGTGTAAAAGGGTCTGTGTGTAAAAGGGTCTGTGTGTAAAAGCGTCTGTGTGTAAAAGGGTCTGTGTGTGAAAGGGTTTGTGTAAAAGGGTCCGTGTGTAAAAGCGTCTGTGTGAAAAAGCTTCTGTGTGTAAAAGGGTCTGTGTGTAAAAGGGTCTGTGTGTGTGTGTAACAGCGTTTGCGTGTAAAAGGGTTTGTGTGTTAAAGTGTTTGTGTGTAAAAGGGTCTGTGTGTAAAAGGGTCTGCGTGTAAAAGCGTCTGTGTGTAAAAGGGTCTGTGTGTAAAAGGGTTTGTCTGTAAAANAGGGTCTGCGTGTAAAAGCGTCTGTGTGTAAAAGGGTCTGTGTGTAAAAGGGTTTGTCTGTAAAAGGGTCCGTGTGTAAAAGCGTCTGTGTGTAAAAGCCTCTGTGTGTAAAAAGGGTCTGTGTGTAAAAGGGTCTGTGTGTAAAGGCGTCTGTGTGTAAAAGCGTTAGTGTGTAAAAGTGTCTGTGTGTAAAAGGGGTCTGTGTGTAAGAGGGTTTGTGTGTAAAAGCTTCGTGTGTAACAGCGTCTGTGTGTAAAAGGGTCTGTGTGTAAAAGGGTCTGTGTGTAAAAGCGTCTGTGTGTAAAAGCGTCTGTGTGTAAAAGCATTTGTGTGTTAAGGGGTTTGTGTGTAAAAGGGTTTGTGAGTAAAAGTGTTTGTGTGTAAAAGGTTCTGTGTGTAAAAGGGTCTGTGTGTAAAAGTGTTTGTGTAAAATGGTCTGTGTGTAAAAGCGTCTGTGTGTAAAAGCGTCTGCGTGTAAAAGCGCTGTGTGTAAACGTGTTTGTGTGTAAAAGGGTTTGTGTGTAAGAGGGTCTGCGTGTAAAAGGGTCTGTGTGTAAAAGCGTCTGTGTGTAAAAGCTTCTGTGTGTAAGAGTGNGGGTTTGTGTGTAAGAGGGTCTGCGTGTAAAAGGGTCTGTGTGTAAAAGCGTCTGTGTGTAAAAGCTTCTGTGTGTAAGAGTGTTTGTGTGTAAAAGGGCCTGTGTGTAAAAGGGTCTGTGTGTAAAAGCGTCTGTGTGTAAAAGCGTCTGTGTGTAAAAGCGTCTGTGTGTAAAAGGGTTTGTGTGTAATAGCGTCTGTGTGTAAAAGGGGTCTGTGTGTAAGAGGGTTTGTGTGTAAAATGGTCTGTGTGTAAAAGCGTCTGTGTGTAAAAGCTTCTGTGTGTAACAGCGTCTGTGTGTAAAAGGGTCTGTGTGTAAAAGGGTCTGTGTATAAAAGGGTCTGCGTGTAAAAGCGTCTGCGTGTAACAGGGTCTGTGTAAAAGGGTCTGTGTGTAAAAGGGTCCGTTTGTAAAAGCGTCTGTGTGTAAAAGCGTCTGTGTGTAAAAGGGTCTGTGTGTAAAAGGGTCTGTGTGTACAAGCGTCTGTGTGTAAAAGCGTCTGTGTGTAAAAGGGTCTGCGTGTAAAAGGGTCTGTGTGTAAAAGGGTCTGTGTGTAAGAGCGTTTGTGTGCAAGAGATTGCAAAAGCGTCTGTGATGTTTGATTTCTCTTTGTACATCTTCCCATTTTCACATCATCACATCTTCACATGTTCACATCTTCACCTCATCACATCCTCACATCTTCAAATGCTCACATCTTAATCTCTTCAGATCACACATCTTCACATCTTCACATCCTCACTCACA
>BGPT01003195.1:23262-48019 GCA_003297045.1 Symbiodinium sp. clade C Y103 | reverse complement strand
TTCATATATTTCTCTCTCTATGTTTCATGCTTTACGATCTTCACAATTACATATCTCACTATACTTCTCTTCGCTCTCGGGCCATCCGTCGTCTAGTTTGGTATTGTTTGGCAAATTCATGGCAAATCCCCAACAAAAAACAAAAATGTGGGATAATGCTGCCACCCAGAGTCAGTCCAGCATCATCCAGCTCCTTCCTGGCCAACTTGGCCGCAGCCGAGGTATCGGAATCTTCTGGCAGAACCTGGCGAGGTTTGGTATAGCTGCAGCGCAGTTCTAGGGCTGAAATGTCCAGGTACTTGAGCATTCCTAAGCCACAAAATGGTGATGGAAACTTGGACTCTCAAGGTTTCATGCTACATTCATCATTGAATCTGAAATCTTGAGAACGATACCTGGACCAACATGATTGAATAATCAGTCTTGTTGATCAATCGAAAAGCTTAAAGATTGGATCATACACGAGACCATGCTGACCAGTGAGGCACTCCGATGAGGTGGATATCCTGGGAACAACTTGGGATATCCTGGGGCCATGCGTTACTTGGGATGATCCAATCGTTGGTCCCCATGATTTTCGTTTTTCAAAACTCCAATCATCCAATCTCTGTGCGGTGAGATGATCTCAGCTGAGAGTTACAAAAAGGCTGAAGCACCGCGTCAAGCGCAGCTTCCAAAACATGTTCTGATTAGATTAGGTGAGACTGTCTTGAAACTACATTTGATCAGCTTGTTTTTAGCCAATCAGGCATTCCTAGCTTTCACTTCCAATTTTGTGCCAGCGAAACCTGTTCAGCTTCCTCTAAGCAGGTCCAGCCTGTTCCAGCACCAGAAGACGTGGCCATTGCGGTGAAGAAACCGGTTCAACTTCTGGCACTGCCTTTGAGCAGACTTGAATGGTAGGAAGAGTCACCTTCGGACATGTCTTTCTCAAATAATTTGAACAATAATTTCCCAAAGGTGTCATGGTCAAAAGTTGGATTGCATAGCCATAGTGAGTGATGGTCATGAATCCAGTAGGGATTTAGGTAGCCGCCATTGTGGGATGGATCACATATGATCTCTCAACGGATTTCAGCATCTCAAGTGCTGACAAGGTGCCACAGCTTCGCGCAAGTTCCGGAGAATCATCTTGCACCTCAACCAGCAAGCCCAGCAAGCTACCCAGGCGCAGTGAGTATGGCAGCGGTCAATTTCCAAGCCTCCTATACTTGATAATGTTGTCATTGTTGTCCAAGGGGTTGCAATGCTGCTGTTTCAGGATGTTTCAAAATGTTTCGAGACTGAAAGGTGGAGCCTCTCGTCGGACCAGTCGTGAAGCACCCACTTCAGGATGTAAACCTATCAATTTTCTGCGTGTTGAGGTTGAGGCCATGTAGGTAGCATGGTCACATCTGTCATGAGGTATATGAAATCTTCCACCACAATGCTTACAATGCTTGCCCTGAAACAGTCTAGTCAGCGAGGCCTGAGGATTGCAACATGTCCAATTCTAAAATGGCATAGGCTGCGAAGCAAGGCTAAGTTCCAGTTGCTTCATGTCCAACTTTCAAGCAGCTTTTCGCCTAGAAAGCAGCAACAACATCCCCACATACCTCTCAACGCATTTTGGAAGGCATAGGTACAACAAAGGGTTTCGGCAACTAGCTATGGCCTGAGAAAGACTGGTAAAAAATGTTGAAGCATCCAGCAGAAAGTACCCTGGCGTGGTTATCCCTTTACTGCAAGGCCTGGGCATCGGGGAAGTTCTCAGCAATACCGGCCACAAAGAAATCTCCATCTGCATAGGACCATGGCACGGCTTCTGATTGCAACCACGATATCATGACATGTCTGATCTGCTTGCACTTTGCAATCCTTGGGCTCTGCCTCAAAGAATCCAACTGATGAAACTGCGAGCTAAATTTCAGTCCACTGCCCAGCTTCCAACAAAGACCAAAATTATCTTAAGAGCCATCAATCAAATGGGTCTGAAAATAGGCAAACGTATTCAATGGGATCTTTTTTTGATTTATATACCATCAAATTGATCAGGCAAACCCCTGGGTCATTGCAGGACCCAAAACGGCCCATTTCTTGCCTTCACGGTCGACGACGGTGCCTTCGAAGCCGTAGTGCTTGCAGAGGGCTGACAATAGCACGCCTTGTCCTCCGCCAAGGTCTACCACCTGGCATGGTGAATGAGGAATCCCTGCAGCCATGGAGGTTTTTTGCTGGGAAAATCATCGACAGACATGAGGAAATGTCCAGCAAGCCATGTTTGATGACATCGGAGGGTGACTGTTGTGAGGAACTTGTGTGAGTAATTTCTCCTCAAGGTCGCTTTCTGTCTGTTCCTTCTGAAAGCAATCTCACTTGTTCGTGACAGGTGCGGAGTGTGGGAACTCAAACGCCCCACCTGTGCTGGCTGTTTGAACTGGCGAAGGTCTTTCCAGACAGGCCTCAGTGGGCCGATAAGATCCATAGCGAAGTTTCGCTCTCCAGATGAGTTCTCTTAGTTTCGTGACTTTTTAAGCTTGGTGTCCTTTTCAAAAGTCCACTCATAGCCAAGAGGCAGGCTGGTGACCAAATCAGCTCCACTTTTTCCATCGTAAACCTGAGCAAGGCGCAGGCGCTGAAAACCATCCAAGGCTTGGCTTCTGAGGCGACATTTTCCTGGTGTACTCAAGATGTGAACAAAATGGATACTTAACCTTTTTGGTAGCACAGAACGAAGCACTGTGAAGCCCTGTGTTTCATCTGACCTTTTGGGGGTCCTAGTTTCCTAGATCTTCTGTGCTAAGAAGGATTTTTCCCTCGAAACTGCACTCATAAAGCATAGCATAGCACTCCATTGAAAAGGGCAATTTGGGCCCAACCATCAGCCATGAACGCTATTTTCCCTGTGCATCTATGCACTATCATGCAACGAGAAGAGAAATCGGTTCCCTCTAAACCTCAGCAGGGAAACACTCTGCCCCAAAGCAGCTTTTGTCAACTAATATCCATTTCGACTGGTCACTTGCAGACCTGCCACGACTTAGTAGGTTCAGGCGGTCACATTTGCACTCCAACCTTTGCATAGAACTTCCTCTTGAAACTCGACTGCAGAAAGATGAAAACTTGATGAAGACCTATTTTCTCTGCACACTGGATGCCGCCAAGAAACCTCATCAGAATCACTGAAACCAGACATCAAATCATCAAAGGCTTGCCTCGTCTTCACGTGGCAGTCTCTAAGCCAACTTCAAGCCCATCAAATGACGCACCATGTCGAAGGTCCCACCTTCCCCACTCCCAGTTGCACTCTGGCTTTGTTGGCGTCATACATTGATTCCGGTGTGGATCCGAAGTACTGAGCCCTCCGGAACTTGACATGACAGTGGCTTCTCTTTCATGGTTTTGCAGACAGAGGTATCTTGTCCATATACTATCAGAATATCATTTTGAATTCCGCAAATCTCTAGAATATGTGCACCTCATGACATGGCCACATCCAACCTTGTCCTCTCAATGCTATCCAGGACATCCTGTAGTCTTCGCGTGAATGTTCCGGCCACGCATAAAGCCCTTGCTGTTATTCTTCGAAGCCCAGTTGCGCCGCTTCTTGGTTTTGTGGATCTTGGTAGAAATCGAAAACTCCTGGCTCCAAAAACTCGAGGCTCGGCAAAATGTTTGTGCCTTTAGTTGTTGACTAGATGAAATATACCACTTGGTATGGCCAATGATTCCGATTATTGGAAAATCAAACAAGATGTTCGAACTGATGTGAGTGTATTGACATGTCCCTTTCTCATCATATGTCCACATCTGGAAAGATGACGTGTTTAGTAAGACCAGTAGGAAAATGGGAAGAATGAACACTAGCCTACCCACCAAGCCACTCCGCAGACAATATTCCAGCGTCATCGTTGACATGGTCCCCATTTTCATCACTGTGCCTTGAAGACCGTATGAGTGTAAATGATTGGTGTATAATCTATGTCGATGTATGTATGTATATGTATATAGTATATATATATAAGTATAATGTATATACACATATGCACGTACAGTATATCTGTACACGTATAATTATATTGGACCTGATCACTAATAATCCGTATATTATGTATATATGTATACAATTGTATACATATGATATATGCATATGTGGGCAATTTTTGGAATGTGCAGTAGTCTGCATGAAGTGTGCATGATCACAGGGTGCGCCATTTTCCGGCCTATTATTCAACATAAATCGCGGGGGGACTGCAGTCAGTAATTCTTGGATTTCATGAGTTTCATGTGTTTCAGAAAAAGCTTCTTGTTTGAGTTATGTTTGCAACCCTTGCAGGGAATTATGCTCAAAAACAATCCGGATTCACCATGGCCTCTTGTCACAACTTCAACAACTGAATCCCAGTCTTTTTCAACAAGAGCATAGCATCAAGAGCGTGTTGGAAGCGACATGAGAAAGTCAAGAGCATAGCACCCACACCACACCACCCCAACCCTCCAACCTCTGACGTAAACCAGTACATGTGCACATGCAAGTAAACATTACTACCCCAACCTCCAACGTAGCATCAAGCATACGCGCACGTGTAAGTGAACGTTACAACTGTCCGAGCATGGTTTTTTGTGGGACGGCAAGTAGCATGCCAGCATGATCAGAATCATTATGTACAGCACCACACAGAAGTCAATATGTGTCACTTCTCCCAGCGCACCTTTGCCGTGCTCGAGACGGAAGGGCTCGTCCTCACCTAGCTTTCCATCATAAAAGTCCAAGGCAGAGCCGGGTACGGGGGTAGGGGAGGTTCCTGAGCTCAAGGAGTACTGAACTTGGCAATAGCCCCACCCAGAAGATTTGGGTACAGTGATAGTCATGGAAAACAAACATCATCACGGTCTACAACTTCATCAAGGCCACTACCCCTGCGAGCCTTCTTTGGGCTGGTCGTTGTAGGGATCCACTGCTAAGCTGTCAAAGAGTCGAAGCCAAGCGCGTTGATACGACGGAGACAAATGAGTCAAAACCTCGGCCAACTCAGTCGCTGTCCAAAGATTTTTGGAGCTAGGTCAAAGATGGTGGAGCAGCGTCTAAAAGAGGTGGTACTATTTTAGAACATGTTTTTTTCATGATTTGCGGGGAGCCCTCTAATTCATCAACCAGGATTTATTAATCCGAGGTTAACATTATGAGGCTCCAGCATCTATGAACAGCATCCCCTCAGCATCCATTGACCTTCGAACCTCACAAGGAACCAATTCTCGGGTGTTCCACTGGGCCTCATCCCGCAGTTCTGCGGACTTACTGCTGTGACGAAAGGCCACGCCTGGCGTGGCAACGGAACATCCAGTATACCGTATACCCCAAATTATGACCACTTTCATGGGAAAAATGATGATAAATTCTTCGATTTTCGTGTACCCTATTTTCAGGCAACCCCGTCAAGGATTGGGCATTGGCATATACGAGGCTAACTTTTGCTGAGAAAGAAACTGCACGCCCCTGTAAAGTTGAAGTCATCATTTGTAAGAGCATCGGATTTCCACTTTCACCTGACCTGTGAGTATGCACCCACTAGATAAACAGAGATGCATCCATCAAGAGGGGAAGACCCCAAAAGCAGCTTCCTGATCATCATCATCATCATCATCATCATCATCATCATCATCATCATGATGCAAAACAGCAATGCGCTGCAATACACTGACGCCTGCGCCTTCAGATTCCAGGAAATGCTCCTTTCGCAGATGTGGCTCAGGGCAACATCAGTTCACGCGGCAACCAACTGGTGACTCTGCCAGCATCCCGGTCCCAAGTCGCCTCTATGATGTTGGCCCTTGCTAAGCTCCTGGAGCTGCCGATTTTTGAAGCTCAGCATCAAGATTCAATGGATTGGCTTCCTGAGACCCCTACAGTATATTTCATGGGAAAATCAATGGTTTCCTGTAGATTTTCCCTTTAACCAATCCATTGAAAGATGGCATCATATCCGATGACACTTTGCTGTGTTTGCTTGGAAGCTTCTCCTCAGTAATCGTTCAAGCTTGTCTTCACTCGATTTTCCTCCAAGCAGGACATTTCACATGTTGACCTGTGGTGCACAAGACCTTTGGGATGACTCAGCGAGACGTCAACAACTGCTCCAAGGCTCTAAAAGCCAGAATCTATGATAATCCATACTCAGTGTCTCCACATCAAGATATGTTTGACTATCAACATCGCAGCTATCCCGGCTTCACGCAACCATCAGCCCCCCCGCAACCTGGTCGAATCCGCCAGTTGACTAAATGTTTGGCCTCCTTGGGCTTTTGACCTGGAACAACTGAAGGCTGCTTGGATTCAAATGTGTCAAATCTAAAAGAAAATGGGTCAGCTTCAAAAATGATCCCAGGGCCTGGTAACGGTAATGAGTTCATCACCTTCAACGATGTCAAAGCATAGAGAATCGCAGCCACTTGACTGGTTCCAATGATGTCCTAGGTGGAGATTTCCTGGATCTACATCCAGACGGGACACTACCTGTAAGCCTCTACAAAGGGAAAAAGGTTCTTTTGCAGATCCCCGTGATGCCCAAAACAGTCCCATCTCAAACCGAATCTTCTTGACTGATGTTTGGAGATGTGATGTGTTTTTGCATCCGCTGGGCAAGAATTCTGCAGGAAAGAGGCGTTGATCCATCGCGACTTCGCCTGTCACTGGAAGCTGTGGCTGCACTGGAGAGGATGAAAAGGCCACAGTCAAACCGACTTGCCGACTTGCCGTTTGGTGTTTGTACCAGACCAAACGACAAGTTTTCTCTAAGTGATTCATGGCAGACCTGGGTACGACTCTTTCCATGCCATTTTCAAGGATTTATCCGATGCATGGATAAGGTAATGAACACTGAACAATGTCTAGAGATTCTTTGGAAGTTTCTCTGTCTTTCTCTCAAAGGCTGGCTTGATGGACTCTCATGGGTTAAAAGAATGCGGATCTCAAGCCATTCGTACCCGGAAAGCGACAATTAATTCCTCCTATAGCTCAGCACTAGAACTGGCACGGTCGCGTTTGAATGTATGTGCCGGCTTGGCATGACGCGTGCAGTGGAAGATACAAAAAAAACCACTTGGCATCAGAGAAGATGCTCTGTACAGTACTTGAGATCGCTAGACAAAATACATCCAAAATACCTGACATGGTGGTTCCTCTCTGAACAGTGCACATTCACAGAGTACTTCCATGCGGCTGCAAGGCCTTCCTCTTGGAAGTCCCAATGATGGAGCAACCTGCGTCTTATGGAGATGATCCCACGAACAAAAAGGACGAGTCCCATCATACACAAAACGCTCACAGCTGCCACAAAAAGCTTCATCTGATTACCAGTTACATCATTTCTATATCACCATGTTTTATTGATAAAGTGATTTTGTAGGATTAACGGGTATATTAATGGGATTTGAATGGGATATTAATCGGATAGTACCGTTGTTGCAGCAACTGGTAGCCACACCTTCCCAGAGCCGCGCGGTCCTGTCTCCGGCGAGGAGACATCGCGGCCCGTGACTGCAGCTGCAGAGGATTGCGCTTTTACAACGGTTGCGAAAGGATTGCCTGTCACAAGTATAACATACTATAACCCCCCCATCATACTTATTGAAAGGTACGGATTTGAATATCGCCAATGTAGGCATAAACACTTGGCTTTGCCCAGCGGTGCTGGCAATGGCACAAATTCACGACATCACAACGGTTGAAGCAACATCATTCAACACATGACATGTAGAGTGACATTTGACTTATGCGCATCCATCAAGCCCTTTGCCATTTCGCGGTTTCACCGGATACATAACAATATTTGCATACATGTGTAGAGGTACGTTGTTCATTCTCATATGTGCAGGTCCATATGTTTTGAAACGGTTTTATATGCAGTGCATGAGAGACAGAAGCTTCTGCCTGCCCAGCTGCACACTGCAAGGCATAGAGTTCATGCCATGAGACGCCCGCCGTGGCTGTGGGAACATGATGTCCACTGCAACAGGAATTCTGATGATGCTGATCCTGATGATGTGAATGTGTCCACTCAATGCAAATCAATGCAGGTTGTGCTATTGTCAGAGCGTTTATTCGTGAATTACGAAAACAGTTTGCACAGGCCTTCAGTATGCACTTCAAAGTATGAAAGGACACCTGAAGAGAAAGAGTTTGCTACGTGCTATATACTCCGTCGCATGCCCACTGCAGCTGAAGCTGATGCAAGCTGCGGTGTTACTGCGATTCAAGCATTCTCATTGCAAAAACAGCCAGTGCAGTGCAAGCTGTTAGATTTGACATTCAGATAAATCCTTGAAAAAACAAACCCTGTGAAGCAAAAACAACTGGATGGCATGATTGAACCCTCCTTGCGCCTGGTCCATTGGAAACAAGAAAGGACAGGATGATGATCAATCTTGCAACAAGCCAGTTGGTTAGTTTGGTGGCTAGTTGGTTGACAACTCACTAGCTAACCGTAGGTATCCAGTTGACCATTGATTCTTGTTCAAGGTGTATCATTCCAGCCATGACTGAGTAGTCACCTGGACCTGGGATCCAAACGAGGTCAGAAACCTGGACTGCTGCTGTGGTTGAAACTTGGCACCCAAACCAGTGGTTCAACATGGTTTCAGCATAACTCAGCAGAAGCCAGCATAAAATGCACCAGAGTCACCTTTATTCACCTTTAACGCTCCACAGTGTGTCCCCGATTTCCAGGCAGTTTTATGGATTCCACGAGAAGATCAACTTCCAAACCCAGGATGGGAACTCCCTGCTGACCTGCATCGAGCTGGAGGAGCGTCGCGAGGTTGGAGCCTGCCAGTTGCTTGACGCTTCAAATGCTTTAGCTGCCAAGATCACAAGCTGCCAAGATCAAGCATGGATAGACCACAGATGCAGCGATTCTCACTCTTTCTCAGGTTCCGACTAACTCAGAGATCCGTAACTCAAGAAAAAAAGAGAAAGGGTGTCAAATATTTACATACATTTGCATAATTTGCCTCTCTTCACCAAACGATAAAGGAGCGACCTCCCACCCCTGACCTGTGTTGAGACCAATCCGTTACTCTGTGCCAAGTCGGACCAACTCACAGCCATCTCCTTGCAACTGCACTGGTAAGATTAACATGCTAGTGCTAATTCACTGTACAGGATGATCGCGATTATCCAGCAAATTCGGATGTCACTTTCACGCAATTGGCAATTAATGATGATTCCACAGCAACAGAGCAGGCCAAGAAGCTTCAAACTCGGCAAATATGGTACCCAATATTATCCGGTTCATCATTTTAGACTCCCTATAGGCTCCCAAGCCTCTCATCGATTTTGGCCATACTATGGCCATTTGGTGATTTTTTCATTGCCACATGGTCCTGGACATCTGCCGTCTTTGCATCCAACGGTGCCTGGCGGGGCGACTTGACCATTGTTGGAGATCTGAAGGGCCTTTATTCTCAACAACTCTGACCAGAATAATGAGAAAAACAGCAGAGGAATCTGAAATGCTAAAGAGAAATTTGAGTGAGAAACCAAGAGACAGAATAGGAAAACATCGTTCTGCGAGTCTACGACAACTAAAAGCGGTTCATTGCTTGGTTGGAGGACCCTCTACTATGCCTTCGAATGAATTAAATCAATAAATAGATGAATAAATAAGTGAATCAATGGGTAATAGATGGATGGACGGACGGATGAATGGATGGACGGACGGATGGTTGGATGGATGCATGTATGCATGCATGAGTGAATGAATGAATGAATGTATGAGTCAATGAATGAATGAATGAATGAATGAATGAATGAATGAATGAATAAATGAATGAATGAATGAATGAATGAGTGAATGAGTGAATGAATGAATGAGTGAATGAGAGAATGAGTGAATGAGTGAATGAGTGAATGAGTGAATGAGTGAATGAGTGAATGAGTGAATGAGTGAATGAGTGAGTCAATGAATGAATGAGTGAGTCAATGAATGAATGAATGAATAAATGAATGAATGAATGAATAAATGAATGAATGAATGAATGAGTGAATGAGTGAATGAATGAGTGAATGAGTTAATGAGTGAATGAGTGAATGAGTGAATGAGTTAATGAGTGAATGAGTGAATGAGTGAATGAGTGAATGAGTGAATGAGTGAATGAGTGAATGAGTGAATGAGTGAATGAGTGAATGAGTGAATGAGTGAGTCAATGAATGAATGAATGAATAAATGAATGAATGAGTGAATGAGTGAATGAGTGAATGAGTGAATGAGTGAATGAATGAATGAAGATTTGAACATCAGCAGTTTTGATCCAGCTGATTTAGTGACAGAAACGCGGCATTCCGTTGGTACACCGTGTTGCATGTCAAGTCCGAAGGCATCCCCACCCAGCTGCCATCACTGCCTGAAAGCCACCGCTGAAGCTCTCGACCATGCAAGCTCCACCTATCTGCAGGTCTGAGGACCAGCAGCTGGGTGGCAGCCATAAATATCTCATGGCGTCAAGGTTGCCAGGTGGCCACAAGAAATTAGTGATGTTTCAATGCAGAAGTTCGGTCAGCGCAACATGTGGGAGTTCTACCGAAGATTTTGCGTCAAAATGTTATCGGATCTGGCCCAACTCAAGTGCAGGACACGCCTGTGGCCACATCTTGCGCTGGTTGCCTCAGCGTATCAGTTCATGGGGATTCAACCAACCAGAGGTGAATTCCCCAATACTAAGGGCTTATTCAGGACTTATCAACCACATTTAACCGTTTCTGCAATTTATTCCTGGCCGACCTTTGTTCAGATGAAGATGGCGCAACCTCATGTCTGAGCTCGCTGCCCAGATCCAACTGCAAAGCCGCGGTCCTGTGTGTCCAAGGGTCAAGTTTGGGTGAACCAACTTTTCAAATTATCTCGAAACGGCAAATGACTGTCTTGAAACAAGCTGGTGTTCTTGGAAAGAACACTGGTTGCAGTCGCATGAACTCATCAACTCCAGAAGCGACCTGGCTCTCAGAGTCATCATTGCTTGCCTCCGAAGTCCGGGGCTGACAGTTGGAATGTATATCCGTGCTGTGATGCACACTCAATTTTGGGGAGGATTCATTAAGGTACACTCTGACTCTTGCACAATTCTTGCATCTTTCTTGCACAGTACGCATTGAGAACTACCACACCCAGCAATCTTTGAAGGGACTGTACTCTGACATCACGCCAACGACACATTATTGTGGCTGCGAACAATCGAGAGAACAAACATAAATAGGAAGTTCAAAACCCGATTACTTGACTTTGCTGTCAACAGAAAGGTGCTGGGCCTTCAAGCAACTCCCAAAGCTGACAACCCTCCTGGAAGTGCAATGGAAATACAATGCCAGCGGCCTCGGAGTCCTCCAGAACACCGGCCTGGTGCCATTCGCTCTTCAGCGTCGACGCCATCTCGGCCATGTGACGGAGCAGTGTGCAAGACTCCAAGTTGGATGAGATTCTTGCAACAAAGTTAAATGGTGATCAGTTTGCAGGTAACTTTGTGAAAGCCATCTTACCGAAGGAACTTGTACCACTATGGCGTGGCTGGTTTGTTTCACAATAATTTCCAGTCAGAGTGAAGTTGCATGACAAGATCTCTGAGATTCTTGATACAAGTAGCACTGAGAACGCCCTAGCTGGCTCCTGGATCCTAGACCCCAAGGTTGGCATCCCCAATAGCACCACCCAGAGCCTGTTCAAACCACTGATGCTTGGGGTCCCCAGTTCATTTCACGACAATTTCAGGAAAATGCCATCTCAAACATCACGAAACACCATCAAGCATCATGAAACACCAGGACAGTTCCAAGCAAAAATCATCAACAATCATCAGTGATCAACAAAAAACATCAATCAAAAATGCATCAGAAAAAACTCATCATTTTCACCTCCAAATGCCCAATGTGTTGGCCAAGGCACCGATGCCCGCGCCACATGGCGCATCGGCAGCCGCTGCGCCTGCTGTGCCTCTCGCAGCCCATGGCGGCGCAGACGCTGGAAGGCCCAGCGGAGGGCGCTCCTGCCAGACACCTGCCGTGGGCCATAGATGGTTTATGGCCGTGGAAGTATAAGGGGATGAATTGTTTATGGGAATGCTTCACCAAGAATGGGAATATCATGGGATGTATCAAAATCAACTTCATGTGTATATATATATATATACATGATTATATGGTTTTATGGTCATCCATCCCACAATGCTAATCTTTAGAATGGGCATATGAATCCCTAATAATTGATTGATTACCATCTCCCAATATTGGTATTGTGTGACCAACAACAATAGGAATAGAGTGAGAATACAATGGGATATTTATAGTCAATATATGGTTAATGGTTTATGATCATCCGTCCATGTCATTTCCTCCCTTCAGGATGGCGTGCATCGGAAAAGGTCGATGGACACACAAAAGTTTCTCGAGCGGTTGAACCGTTGCTGAAAGAATGGGTGTGGTGTCACGCGCAGCCTACCTTGACTCCTGCTTTGTTTCTGCAGAAACTCAAAACTTTGCTGGCTGAGACGTAGCCAGATGATGCATATATAATATATATATATATATTAATTTATCTTGACCTTGCTGTAGGAAAGGGAAGGAGAGTCCACGCAAAAACCCTGTATGACGTGGGACAATAGTATTATGATAACTTCAATGCTGATATTGAATAATCGAAGAAAGCGGAAGACAAAATGACTATGATCAAAATGAATACAACCGGGATAATGCGAATGCCTTGAATTCTACGGTAAAACACATGTCTTAATGCCCGCTACAATTCCACACGGCTGGCTACAGCACTGGAACCTGCTCTTGAGCCCGGTCCCATAGTTCACCTTTTGTTTGGATATGTTTGGGGCCTCCTGGCGTGAAATTCACTGGTAACGGTAGGTCTTAAATCCTGCCATCGCCCTCTCTGCTAGGCCCAGCCTGCCGCTGGTCGCGCAACACCAGGCCTTGCAACTGCCGTAGCCCCAAGAGGAGAGACAAAGACCTGCACCGCATCGCAGCACCATGTGCACGTGCGGATCTCTCACGAGGGAAGGTCCAAGAATGGTCGCAGGGTGAGTCAGCAAATCACCAGGCTAAGTCGGAAACCAAGAGTCAGCAACTAACAGGACTGAGTCGGCAAGTACGAAAAGGCTGAGTCAGCTAGGATGATTGGCAAAGCAGGTAGGCCCGAGGTGCTGAGTCCAGCAAATCGAGGGAGATGGCAATAGCTGGCGCCCCTGTAGAATCTTGCCGGTGTACAAGTGCCACCCAAGGGTTTTAGCACACCCCACCCCGGCCCATCTGTAATCTAGGAGCTTGCCCGCGCGCGACTGCCAGGGAAAGTTGTCAGCCCGCCATCCCACCCCAATCCACCCAATGAGAAACGGAGCATCTTGCCCATATGCAACTGCCAGTGAACGTTATGAGTATTGGGGCACCCCACCCCACTCCCCGTTGCGCAGTTTAGTGAACTTGGATAGTTGCAGACTCGCATAGTTGCTGACTGAAAACATGGGTAGTTGCTGACTCGGACGTTTTTGTTGCTGTCTCGGTTTGCTGACTCGGTCAATCCTTCAAAAATCCACCAAAAGTGACAGGTTCAAAGGTAAGCCGGAAAATTAGTCTTGCAAAATCCCTTTAATTAGAAAGTTTGCGATGTTTTCGCCTCCAATTTCCAAAGGTTATTCTCGCCAATTCCAATCAGGGAGGGTCCAAGTCCATCCGTTCAAGCAAAGACACGACGATTTTCAACGCGTTTGCCGCATCAAAATGAGCCATGGAGCCCAAAGCGGACTTTGGGTGCCTATCCAAATCTCTGCGCAAGTGTGCGTCTCTGGATGTGATCAGATTCCCTCACAAATCTTGAAACGGATATTGAAATGCTTGCCATCTTGAAAACGTCTTATCTTGTTCCAAGCCCTATCGAAGCACAGCACGAAGTTAGTTGCATGGAAAGCTGGATGCGTAGTTCTGAAAGACATGAGCCACGCGAGGGAATGTTCATGCCTCTTACCCCGGCCTGAAACCACCTGACCCTCCCAGGTGCATCTTCGTGGAACATGTGAGTTGTCCCAAGTGGCACGCATTGCAGCCATGCTGTCGAGTTCCGGGTCACATCCAAAGACACACTGGTCGCCGAAAAGGTGAAGATCCGAGGGCAAAGCGGGCAAGCAAAGTGCCCCCGAACAGTCGTGTCGCCGCAGAGCAGATGCACAGGGGCCAGGGATGGTGATACGTCCTACGCTACAACTGGGATCACATGCCCATCACCAACAAAACCATAGGACAAATACCATAGACTTCAGTCCGGATTGACGGTGGAGCAGCTTTAGCAGAGTGAAATCTATTTCCTTCAACCATCTTTTTTGTCTATGCGTTGCATCAGCTGTCCATTAATATAAAAATGGACTCCTGTAGGTAAGCCAGGGAGGTATTCATATCCCAAGATAAGTCTGCAGTCTGTGGCTTCTCAGGAGATTGCTATGATTCTTGTGGACGTATAGAAGAACGGGGAGACAAACAGGTCATTGACGGTTAGACACCGATCCATAAGGGTTAGTTGATGACTAGGCAAGGCAGCACTCTGGAAACAAGAGCACGGTGGTATTTTTGTTTTGGCTCTAGTGGTAGGGACTCCGATGCTGCTTCTGCAAATAGCTGTACTCATTCCTCTTAAATCATGTTGAACGGCCACTGCTGGACGACCCAACTGGTGAAACATGGGCGCAAACTGCGAACATCGCATGGGAATGTCTGGGGCAGCACCAGGGGTTGGATCAGACCTGGACTTCCTGGAGCCTTCCAAATTGAGGTCCGAATGCCATCAACACTGCCAACACACTTGAAACACACATATATATATATATATATACATGTATATATATATATATACATATTTATATATCTCTTCCGAACTAGCTAGTTGGATAGATCTTGGCATCACCGCAACTAGGCTTTGGTAGCCTGACCTGGCTGGTGCATTCCCAAGTCCGCACAAGCAGCACCTTGGCACCTGGATTAACAAGAACCAGGTCGCTGTTTGTTGAGAAGTTGGATCAAGACCGAGAGTCGAGCACCAACATATATTTGCCACTGAGCAGCAGCACAATCACACAGCTCCCCACAGATGTGATGCCGATCTTTGGAAGTTCGTTAAAGGCTTGAGACGGTCTAGGAACTTATATTTTTCCAAAGCCCTACTTTGGGTGCAGGAAGACTGGTGAGACTCAAAATGTCGTCTTGCAGTCTGCAGTCCTGGAGATCCAGTGGAGTTGCCCTGATTTTCTCCCTCAAAGTGAGTGGTAGTGGCTTTCAAGTGAAAGATCATTTGCATTCATTTGCTGTGACAATTTTTCCCCACCTGCAGCTGTGAAACGAGCAAGAAAGAACGCCTGCTAGCTAGCTGCTTCGCAAGTACACATGAGTCTACCGATTTCTGCCTTGGCCAAGGGTTGACTTGGAAGCAGTCTAAGTTGCGGCGCACAAGAAATCCTTTGTGGGAGCGTCTCTGGCTCTCTATCCAACCAAGCAGATGCTCAAAGCCTGTCAGTCTGTGAGTTGTTGAGTCTTCAGCAGACCCCAGTCTCAGACATCCAGGTCTATACATCCGCAGAGGATAGGAAGACCAGTTCAAACTCAACCGATGACCGCTGCAAAATACAGTGAGAAACAGCTTGATCAGCCGCTCCTGAGTGAGAGATGCATAGAGATGCATTGAGTTACAATGGAACGTCTACAACTTGCCTCAGCGGTATCAGCGGATTTTGAGGATGAGCTCTTCCACAGGCGAGGGCAGAGTGCTTCGTTCAAAAAGAAGTCTGGATGCAGGCCGCCGGTGAGGCCCCAAAATTGTCCCTTCCAGCTGGATATATCTAGTGAACCCATTCTTGACGATATCTTATGATTTCACAGTAGTTTAATCAGCTTCGGGCATTGATCACACCCTTTTTTTTGATTACACTCAAATCGGCCTGCCGCGAGCCCCTTCCAGTCGCGCCTTGCTCAGTCAGACTTCCATTTGAAATCAGGATTTGGATTGTTTCCGCACCTCCATGCAATGGTTTCTTAGAACCTTACGGAAAAAAGACGCAGTGGCCGACGTGAGAGAAATACTCTAACACAAATCTGAGGTTTGCAATCTGAGGACTGGATTGATTCCAAATGTCTTGCAGGTTTCCTCTCAGTTCTTTGCTCCCGCACGCCAACCCTGCTGTCTGACTCTGAGAATCATTTTCAAAAATCCTAGCTCAGCCTGTAGCCCTGGAGTGAAATCGGTTTTTTTCGCGTGTTTTGAAACCAGGGATTACCCAACCATCGCAAAACTTTGGGGCTGCAGGTAGTGCTCGCCGACAGCTCGAGCCCAAAGCTCAATCGGATTGGCGGTCCGGACTGTCGCTAAGCCCAAAGATGGGCAGCTAACTGGTTGGGATGGAGAACATGTTTCACAGCTAATCAGACTAGTCATAAACATGGTCAATTTTTGATCCACGAAATAATGATCTTTTGCTGGTTGGCTTTTTGTTTTCCATTTACAGCCCAAAACCAAAGGATTAAACTGCTCACCCATCCAGTCGGTTGGGGATGTGAATCTTGACCGGTTTCTCAGTTGCCAACCCACATTTTGGGTTGGCCAGCCACCACTGGACCAAAGTCCCAGGGATGACAAAAATGTACAGGAACAAGCACCTATTGGTCGGTAGTGGGCAATGAATTCAGCACGATTGGCACCCTTTGTGGGTGAAAAAAATCGTCTTCCTAACAAATACGCTTTTGTAAAAAGTTCACTAGTATGTTTAGTATGTGTTTGCCTCATGCGATCCATTGCCGTTTGTGCATGACCTGACTTTTGTCAGTAGAAGACGAAGAGTGACCTTCTACTGCGACCTTCCACACAGCAAAGGCATGGACAATCATTTATTTGCATATATATATATATATTTATATATACATATATGTTATGATGTGTGTGTGTGTGTGTGTTGCATCTAGAAACAATTGCGCACTTTCACATCTATCAATAGCAGTAGAATGAAGGTCTACAGTCGCATCACTTCGCCATGGACTGTAAAGCTGGACGATGATGCCTGGGGCTGTGGAGAAATCCCATCAAGGAATTGGTAGACTGGCCCAACTTCTATCCCAACAAGATGAAAATGATGAAGAAGCTGCAATCTTGTACTGGAGTCCTTTCGCATGCAAACAGCACGTGCACCCTTTCTTCGTCACTTTGTACTTGCGCACCTTTTCTTTCTATATATATATATGTATATATATATATACATGTAATGTATCATATATGTTTTTCATATGTTTAAAAATGTATCAGTGAAACCAGATGGCACAGAATGGACCAGACGAGTCAATTCTGCAAGCAGTGTTTGTCCCGTCACTGCCGTGGACGGCGGTTTTTCTATTTACGGATGAAGAATTCCTGACACCGAAAACAAAGAGTGGAAGCCATCAAAGAGTCAAAGCCATTTCATTTACACACATAACCGCTTCAGAACCAAAGCCTTTGCGACCTTCTCCAAGAACCAATTATATTTGACTGCTGCACCCTTTCCGTTCTGCTGGGTCATGCCTGGCCTCGTCTTCAAGCCACCTCCTTCAGGCGAATCGTTTGGAATTGCTGGGCGCTGAAATCACTGGAGATCACTGGAGATCACATCACTGAACATGGCGACATATTGAAGGCCAGGAATATCATAGATTTTGATCATTTCCAGCAATAACCAATCTAATCTTGGAGTACCCTACTTCGACGTGTATATATATATATATATATGTATATACACCCGTATGAGTGTCAAATTTGGCACTTCGGAAGGACATTTTTTGGGGCCCCTCCAATCCCCTGGTTTCTTCAGCTTTCACATCTGGGCCATCTGGGACTCCGGCTCCGCAGCAGAGACTCCTGGGTGCAACTCACAGGGACAAAAAAAGACGACGAACGATGGACCGATGGACCGATGGACCGATGGACCGATGCCCAGTGCAGCCAAGGAACGCCCAGCGGAATATCCTTTGCCCTGGCGACGCAAAAGGGCACAAGGTTCACCAGCTTCACCAGAACACAAACCCTAAACGCCTGCATGAGGATTGAAACATTGCAAAAATCGTCTTTTGAAATTACCCGTAGGAATATTGACAAATCAGTATATATAAAGAATTATAAAGATATAGGAAGAACACAAATACATACGAATACATCGTGGAAAACTGAATCCACCGAGGTCGTCAGAGTCGTATAGTACGGGATGAGGCATAGCCAGTTTATCAGACTCCTTTTTCAAAGTTTCTGCAACATATTTTAATCAAACGGCGGTCCGACTTATTCCATCTAGGCAAAATACTCAACAAGAACCTGGAGGATATGAGACTTTTTGTGGAGGGTATATGACTTTGATGCTGGTTTCTAACACCGTCTAGTTTCTGACTCTTGTAACCTTCAGTTTCTGACTCGTGACCATTCTGGTTTCTGACACGGACTGTGTGGTTTCGTGTTCATGTTCAGACTGAATTAGTTGCTGACTCGTGGCCATTCTGGTTTCTGACTCGGGTCTGTGCGTTTCTGACTCAGTTTCTGACTCATCTGCACTTGTTGGGCATCCTAACTGTCATAACTTCCCTGACCTTTATGAGCTTCATCCACAGCAACAGCAGTGCCATGACCACAGAGCCAAATCCTGGTCCCATCTAATTCTCTGGACATCAAATCTTGCTCATACCGTCCAAATGCGCCCATTCCCGCGGAGCCTGGGAGCCTTTGGACCCTTTGGATCTTTTCCCTTTACCCTTTGTCGATTCAAATTTCGAAAGCCGGTCAGGCACCTGACACGGACTGGGCAAAAGGAATTGAACGGAATTCAAAGGGATTGAAAGGAATTAAGGAATTCAAGGGAATTCAATGGAATTCAAATGAATTCAAACGAATTCAAAGGAATTCAAAGGAAATCAAAGGAATTTAACAGAATTCAAAGGAATTCAACGGAATTCAAGGGAATTCAACGGAATTCAAGGAATTCAAAGGAATTCAATGGAATTCAAAGACATTCAAAGGAATTCAACGGAATTCAAAGGAATTCAAAGGAATTCAAACCCAGGATGTCCAAAGACTATTCTAAAAATAGTTTCCCCATGCAACGATTCTTTGGTACTTGTCACGCGCATCATGCTCGTCACGCTTGTCACGCGTGTCATCCGGCATTCCCCAGCGCCACATCATTACATATAGAATGATTGGTTGTAGTACTTTTTTAGCAGACACTCTGCCCCCCGGTGCTGCGACGTGCGGTGAAACCTATTTTGAAAGACTGTTCAGCCTTAAAGGCAGTGGTTTTTGTGTCAGTAGCGATTCAGGGCATGAAAGCCGTGTGAGTCGCCGCTATATTGTTGTTTGTCCAGTGTCTTCTTTCTAGAGAATCCTGTAACTTCAGGTTGTCTTTGGAAGATAGTGGAATGTTTGGGTCCCAGATGGCCTAGTCGGTGCCCAGACATCTAGTTTTCGGAAAGGCCTGTTGTGAGCGGTGGATTTCGACCCTTTGTGGAAAACCATTCTGGGATTTTACATGTTTTTACCGTTCTGCCAAAATACAATAATTCTTGTTTTCCAAGTAGAAAATACGCTGGGACCACGCTGGAACCACGCCAAAACCACGCTGGAAAATAGCCTTTCCATGCTAGAAAATAGGCGTTCCACGCGGAACCACGCGCAATTTGTAAGACATGTTGCTTATGGCATGCTATGGTTGCATTTCTCCATCGTTTCAGCCAAAAGGCAACTGCATAGATTTGGCTTACATCACCTTTTGTCTAGCAAACCTAGGGGCCTAAGCGCTCACCCCTTTTGCGCACTCGAGCCGAGCTCAAGGCCTATCGGCACGAAGGGTCTTCCCATGACTCTATGTCACATTGTCAGCCTCCCAAAATTCTGTGGGCCAAACCTTTTGTGTGGGCCATTTGGAGGTGACACGCCGTGCGGACAGTTATCAGCAGGCTTTGCTGTACCACTTTCAGTGGGCATGCCGTGAGACTTCATCCGCTTGTCTCCCTGTCTGCCTGCTGCGAGTTCTACTTCTTCTTGTTGGATCGCCAGCATCTGGTCTTTGAGGAGGTCGTACAGCGGCTGCATGTGAGCTTGTTGGGGAAGCTTCGTCAAGGAATCACTCGGGTTGAGATTGTGTGGTATCCAACGTAGTCTGGCCTTGAGGCGGGCTAAAGACTCCTGGATAATGGCAGCCTCCAATGCGGCCCTGTCGTCATCTCCTTGAAATTGACGTTCAGCGCTTGCAGTGGAGTCATACACGCTTTTCGCATCGATCAGCGCGATGGTCAATGGATCCAAGTAGCGAGGATCCTCTGCTGCCACCACAGTAGGTGCTCCACGTAGACCCATCTCGATCTCAATGTCCCGGGTGATGACCTTTGGGTCGTACCTCGATAGCTGAAAGCTCTGAAAGGTCGCGACCTGCTTCTCCATCGCTGCCAATGCTGTAGACAATGAGATACTCTCACAAAGTGTAGTGCTTCCTGCCTTTCTCCGCAGTTTCTTCGATCGCCATGCAATGAGGCTCACTGGGGCTCGCTCACCACGGTTGAGTTGAGGTGTAGTGATACCTTGAATCCAACCATGTTGTGGTTTGGTTTTGCCAGTGGGATCAAATGAGCTGTCTGCAATCAGCACATGGCGGATCTGATCTTCGGGGATGGAGAAGATCTTGATGGTGACTTTGCGGCTCTTCAGGAGTTCCACCACCTGATTGCACTCAAAGAGGTTTTTCATGGTGGGCTCTGGGAAGCATCCTGAAAGGATAGAAGCACTGGCTGATCCGTCAGGTCTGCCTTCACGTGCGGACCAATTAATGGCCGCCACCGTGCCACGAAGTTGAGAGATCTCGTCCTCGTTGAGCTTGATGTTGGACGCATCCTTCTTGAGAATCTTGCGGTGGACCTTGATGGCGTGCAAGCGGTTGGCCACATAGTCGTCCATGCTGTAGCTAAAGCTGAAGTCGGGGTTTTGCTTGACTCGTCGTCCAGCATATCCGCTTCCGCCACCATTCTCGGTCTCCTGCAAGTTGACAACTTTGCCAAAGCGCAGACGGCTTTCTAGCCACTTCATCTTTTCTCGGTGTTCAGCATCGCCAGCCTCCAAGATGTCGTCTTTGGTGGGTACTGGAGCATCAGGATCTTTCTCGTTGGGCTTGCCGTCGAGAGTCAGGACGCATCTGTCGTAGACATTGACCCTGTACTTGAGCTCTTCCACCAATATTTCCAAAAGAGATCGTCGCCACCATGCTGGGCCAGAAACAAGACCGTAGACTTCCGTAAGAAGCAAGATGAGTTGTTCTGGATCGTATCCTTCAAAGGCCTCATCGGTAGGCATGCGACATGCCAGCTTCTGGGAACGTGTGGTAGGTCTCGATTGCAAGAACGCAGTTTTGGCATCTTTGCCAAAGGCTGTCCAGCGACGACTTGCGGCCAGCTGCAGCGCCAGATACATCGATGACGTCTGCGGTGTGGGTGCTGAACGCTCGATCTGATGGACCAGTGGATCTTTCCATCCAACTACGCACCAACGGGATTTCGGTGCTAGTCCTCCGTGAGCTTCGGGAAGGAAATCCGGCTGATCAAATTCTTCAGGAAGGATTCCAAAAGCATCTGTAGGTTTCCAACGATCGACATAGCGGCTGGGCAACACCGACTCCGGATGTTCCTTGGCAAACTTCCTGGATTCCTCCACACTCAGGATCTTGATAGCTCCTGAATTCAGCAACGAGGTTACTTCTTTGGCACGTGCTTGCCTGAAGATTTTCTTGTACTTCTCTGTGAGCCTTTTGAACTCTACTTGGCCGGGAGATGTCTTGGCCTTTGTGAGATACATGCATTGGTCTCGAGCATTGAACACCGCCTCGGACTCATGAACGTTGAACTTGGTCGTGTTCGGAGGGTTCATGGTGTACCTGCCAGTTGGGAGGTCCAAGGTCCAATGTGGAGTGACCAGTGTAGGCTCGGAAGAAACTTCAAAGTACAAGCTGTGGGTCGGTCTTGGCCATGATGGAATGCCTTGTGGAGGGCTTGGATAGGGCATCGCTGGTGTAGAAGTCGATGGTCCTTCACGGACAGGTCCAAAGCCAATAGTGCCTCCACTGCCTTCATCAACTCGAACGCCACTCAGACGTCGATCTGGGACAGACTCACTTGCCCTCCTGCTGAATGTAAGGGAGGTTCCTTCTGAAGGTGTGGGTATCACCGAAGGATCTGTAGTGCTGACTTCAGAATGACGGTCATCTGCAAGTTGTTGCACTGGTTCAGGTTGGGCTTCATCCATGGCGACATCCGGTTCCTCTGCGATGGGAGCCAACGACGATGGTTCTGCCCCGAGGGGTGAATCTCCACCGGGTAGCGGCTCTTCCTCCCCAAGGGAAGGTGAGTATCCGCCGTCGTCGCTCGCATCGTCAGGAGGACCTTCGCCTTCAACATCACAATAGTACTTCACCGCATTGGACTCCAAGTCTTCGAGCATTTGTGCTGATAGATGTCGATCCAGTTCTGAAGTTGCTCGCCTGGCTTGGCCTCGAGAGACTTTCATAAGGAAGCCTCGCATAGAAAGTGGCCACAGAGTGTCATCCTTCTGGGCCACAATGGTTCCAGGGCCAGTCCAGCCTTTGAAGCCGGGTATGCTGCGCCATACGTAGACCAACTCGCCGACCTCAAAGTCCTTGGCGTCTGAAGTCCGGGTAGATACTGCACGGCGAACTGATTCGTCATCTTGCCATCGAAGCCATGCTTTGGTTGCGGCTTTGCGGATAGTCCAAGCTCGTCTCATCGAGTCACCAGCTCCTTCTAGGATGAGCTGCTTGTCCACCTTGTCGTCGGAAAGAAGCGGCCCAGGCAATCTGGGCATGGTTCCAAAGGCTCGTTGATAGGGAGTATAGCCCGATCTGTTGTAGTAGCGGTTGTGTGCAGTCACCACTTCTTGGATCGCTAGCTTCAACTCCTCTTCCGTGGTGGCTCCAACTTCACGCAGGGTTCCTTCCAACCTTGTTTTGAAGATGCCGCCCGCACGTTCTGTACGTCCATTCTCCCACGGGCTCCGAGCATTGATGAAATGAACCGGCACTCCCATCTGTCCCAGGTAGTCGGTGAATTGGTGGCCAATGAACTCTCGTCCCTGGTCAGCAACGACCAAAGCAGGTGGTCCATAGTGGGCTATCCAAGCACGGCAGAATGCTTCGAGCACAGTGCTTGCCTGCTTGTCCTTGGCAATCTCCACGATCTGCATGTCAGTGCCCCAGCAGAGACAATTGAGCATCCAATAGTCGCCAATCTGCGGCACGTTGATCTGGATCAGGTCGATGCCGACAACCTCGTTGAAGTTCATGGCTCGCTGAAGCTTGCCAGGTCGGTGCGAAGAGGGTTGTTGCTTCCTCTCGCATAGAGGGCATTTGAAGTGGTGTTTTGTCCACTGTAGCACCTCGTCTTTGACACCTGCATGCTTCAAGGCTCGAATGAACACCTGGAGAGACGGGTGTCCCAAGTTGCGGTGGATCTTGAACAATTCTCGACGAAGTTCAGGATGTAGGATTTTGTCCGTTGCAGGTTTGGATAACTTCAGCTCACGTAGAGCATGTTTGGATCTGCTCTCGGACGTTTCCTCTGGTTCCTCTTGTTCCGGTGAGTTCACCTCCACATCATCCAGCATGTTGACGTCCAAGTCCTCATCGTGGCCGTCAAAGCGATTGAATGGTGGGGGTCCGACAGCAGTGCCAGAAGACGCAGTAGACGAAGAAGGTGGGGGTCCGACAGCAGTGCCGGAAGACGCAGTAGACGAAGAAGGCGCGCCTCCCAAAATTCTGTGGGATGGAAATGCAGATGTCCATTCCACTTGCACGGCTGTCTCCTCAGTGATGTAGGAATGAATTGGATGTGCAGCTGCACGAACAATGAAGTTGGCAGCGGCTTGCCAATCTGAAGGAAGTAGAAATGGATCTTGGACAGGAAAAATTGTTGTGCCTGTCCACAAGGTCGTCATGGTTTGACGGGGCAGCGCAGTGGTACGCCAGTTGTCTGTGTAGGTTTGCACTGGGCCCTGCTCCGACTTCATGAGAGTCGTGCGACTGGAAGAGAGCTTGCTCAAATGAAGAGGACATCCAGCAACACCAGAAGGTGAAAATAGAGCTCGTCGAGGAACTCGATGGTGGCGGATCACCTCGTTATCCTTCACCTCCCAATAGTCCGCACTGGGATTGTGGGATTTCACCCAGGATTGCACATGTTGACGTAGTCCACGCAAGAAACTGTCACCATGTCTGGAAAAAGTGCACTGTCACCACATGCAACATGTCAAATGCTGCCATGGAGCCGCGGCTTTGGTCTCCTTGAGGTCTTTGAACTGCTCCTTAGACAAGGACAACTCTGCTTTCATATACAAATATGGCTATGAGTCAAGACCCTGGTACCTATAGTGAACATCAAAATAGCTGGTAAATGGATGTTTATCACATTAAAATTAATGAATGATAGCTTTTGACTGTGGAATCACCCCCATATAGACAAGGGACNAATAGCTGGTAAATGGATGTTTATCACATTAAAATTAATGAATGATAGCTTTTGACTGTGGAATCACCCCCATATAGACAAGGGACTGTTGTGCGCACGTTCAGCCCCCCTCGTGACCTGCTGCGCAGCCTCGTCGACTGCCCATGGCGGTACGCCTGGAGTTGCCAAAACTCCATGCGCTTTCCATCTACAACGATGGTGCCGTCGTTGTAGTGG